>JAHZMU010002307.1:0-11637 GCA_027743725.1 Rambutsinella grinnellia | reverse complement strand
TTGGAGCAAAAGTAAATTATCGCCTTCTTTTGCCGCTAGGTAGCGCCAGTGTTAACGAATCTGGTTTTTTATTACAGATTCGTGAACAGCGCATTAAAAACTACTATCCTACTCATTTTCAGCTCATTCTGAGCCCACAAAAAATATGACCCCTTCAGGATTCTTTAAAAGGGACCCATAGTAGATTGCGTTGACCGGAAAGTTAGAATTGTGCGGAAAATGGTAACGACTTGAAAAATACAGTAGATGACGGGAGCAAAGATGCCAAAGAATAAGTAGGAAGGATGGGACCGCAACGAGATTTTATTGACGGTGCTGAGATGAAAGTTCTTTGGTGAAATTTTGATTGGGAGTGTAGGGAGATGGGTTTGGTAGAAGAGCAGAACTTTGTAGAATTGGTGAAGAGCAACTTCACTAACAAGCATTTTGAAAGTAACTGAAATAATATTGCGCTTGGTGAAGCATCTTAGTCGCTCTATAATCAATTATTTCGGGTACTTTCGAATTTCATATTGTTTTGCGAAGCTAAAAAATTGACTTCAAAAAGGCGCGCCAGGCCCAGACAGCCAGGGATTAGATATTTTTAAATTGAAGCAAGAGTTTTATTTTCTCATGGATTTATAAATATTTAACGTTCATCTTAAGGCTGTAAGAACAAGAAATAAAATAGGATATTTGAACATCGTTTGCGTTATGAGTGATATAATAGCTAGGAAAATCTAAAATGTGAAGCTTTCATTAGGAACGTGGTATGTAATTTCTTAAATTCGCATTTAATAAAACTTTGCTAATGATTTCACCAGCAAAACATATTCATTTGTCCATATAATTAGGCATGAAAAATAAGTAGATTCAGTAGAGCACAACCACGACAAATTTATCGAAGAATTTAGTGAAATAATCACTTTGGCAGACCTTGTGTTACTTTGCTATTTTAAGGCCATTCCGGCCAATCTTCGCATTCGTTAAGCTTGCCTTATTTGTAAATCCTGAGAAAGCCTAAACAGCTTTGTCTAAACTTATTCTAGCAGTCGTTCCAACATCATTCACAGTAATTTAATAAAAGTCAACATAAAAGTATGAAAGAAATAAAAATCGATGTTTTTCAAGACGCCGGAAACCTGAACAATTTTCCAGATGAGAACATAACTTAGTTTCTTAAATCACCTACATACATTTTTTAACTGGGCTTATTTTCTCTGCCTGAGTCCATTTCGCCTTGAGAAAGTTTCTAATCATGACCTCCCCACTAGAATTCAAACAGTTGAATATAAAATCAGGAAATGGTTCCCTCAAACATTAATCTGCTTTTTCCTCACATTTCTTTACTTGTTCTGGCTAATCCGGGACATTCTCCGATCTTTTCCAAAGAAACAGTCAGACCCAACTTTATACTTCCGCTTTGTCGGCGGCTTATGTTATGTTGGGGTTAGGCTTTCCATGTTGAAGTTATTCTGGTTTGATCAATCAAGAATTTTGGCTAGTGCAAATTTTGTACAAAAGTTTGCAAATCAAGCTGAATTCAAAAAGATTCAAAGAAATGGAAAGTTTCAAGCAAAATCGTTATACTTTTACATATATTTTGGAACAAACATTTTGTCTAGTTTTAGCGTAGTTTATAACATGAAAACAAATGAATTTTTAACCGAATTGTCGCAGGGTACTGCGAAAAATTGTTTTTCGTTGATTATGCGGGTGAGTCCCTTCACAATATTTTGTACATTTTGGCTGGGTGTGGCTACTACATAAGGTATTTCACATAAATAATTTATATGATAATCAATCGAATAATGATACATAATTTTTGTGTTTAAATTTTATTAAATAACAGGAGGCTTATTACAGCATTTAGCAGACTATACACTCTGGCAATTGTACTAATTTTGCGAACACTTGTTACGTCCTTCACTTCATCCCTTGCAATTCCATCTGATTTGTATGACTTGGATCAAAGTGTCAGCCGTGAAATGAAAATATCAAGTGATTGGAATAAAATTAAAAATCGGTTTTGGGAACTTAAGAAGCTATTTCACATGTATAATAACTTGCTTGGAGGTTTCCTTGGCATGTACTTAATTGATGCTGTCACTTATTATTCGACAAATGCTCAAAAGGCATATGCTAATTATACGGATTGGTTAGCAACTGTAAAATATTCGCTTAGTTTTATTGGGGAAGTTACGACTTTGATTTTGGCAGCGGATATTTGTGAACAGGTAAAGAATTAATGTCTAAATGTTTTGGGAAAGAATTACAAAAATTATACTCTTTGGAAAAAATAGATACGCACTTTTAAAATCTGGCTGTCCATGAAAAACAACCGGTTTAAAATTCCTGATGATGAAATAACCTTGATACTTGACGAGCTAAATGATCATTCGGTGTCGGTGAAAACATTCAATGTATTTCCCATTAGATATGTAACATTGGCTAACGTAAGAGAAATTTTATTAGAAGAATTGTCAATTCAATTCGTATTCCAAGTATGTTATTGAAGTGTTCGTTTTTCCGTTTTGTAGATTCTTGGATTGACGGTTACCTACTTTATTGTTTGTATTCAGGCCACTTGTGGTTAATTATTTAATTAAACATCTCACAAATTCATTTCAAATTTTGTACATATGTTAAGAAATTGTGGGTTGGAATTTGCACATTAGTATTTAATTACGCGTTAAAATAATGCTTGTATAAAATGTTTTTTCTGGCTGTAATGTTATTACGAATGATTGACTCTGTGGCTAACATAATAATTTTACTAGACAATTTACAGGCGAAAAATAAATGGTTTGATTTGACTGACTGGTTTTTGCCCCGTTTCATAGTGTGATGGTCCATCACTGATAGGTTCATTCTGATAGTCGAAAATCAATTTATTATTTTCTGATTATTATGTTTTCTACTTTCCCTTGCTGCAGTCGCTTCAGTGCAAACAAAAGCCCGTTCCGTTTACAAAATAGCAATAATTTTCATAATACTTTTACATACTTGATAAATGTAAACGGAATAGCCATGAAAGAAATAAAAACTGATATTTTCCTAACATCCCGACCTTTAAGTCTGTTTCGACTTGAAGACTCCTCAAATCATCCTACTATTCTGAATCATCTTCACATATACTTTAACTGGGCCTATTTCCTCTGAATAAGCCCATTTCGCCTAGAGAAAGTTCCTATTCAGGTTAGCCAAAAAACTAGTTTCTACTACAAAATTAGAAAATCCTTTCCCCAAACGGTTCTCTGCTTTGCCCTTTCATTCCTCCATTTATTCTGGTCAGTCCGAGATATTAGCAAGTCCATTCCGAATAAACAATCAGATCCAACTTTATACTTTAATTTTATCGGCAGCTTATGCTATGTTGGAGCTAGACTTTCTCTTTGTAAAGTATTTTGGTTTGATCAATCAAAAATATTAGAAAATTGCAAATTTTACTTATAAATTCGTCAGGTTGACAGAGCTGAATCAAACTAGAAATAAATTACGGATTAAGTTAGTTTTTACTCATGTATATTTTAGCATGACAATTCTAGTAAGCATTAGTTCCGTATATTGGCTGAGGACAAATACATTTTTTGGGGAATTATCACAGAATACAGTAAAGCAATTATTTTTTATCGATAAAGCGGATGATTACACTTTGATTACAATTTTAGCTGGGTGTGGCTATTACGTAAGGTAAATATTAGTGTAAAGTTATTTTATGAAATTACTTATGCGGATAATCCAAACTTTATTTTTTAAAACAGGAGACTAATTACAGCATTTAAGGAATTGCAATTTTTGATGATTGTGCTAACTTTGCGAACAGTCGTTACCGCCTTTACTTCCACACTTTCAATTCCGTCCGACCTGTATGACTTAAAGCAATCTGGGAGCAAAGAAACAAAATCAATAACCGAATGGAATGAAATTAGAAGTCGCTTTTGGGATCTAAAAAAGTTATTCCGCGCATGTAATAACTTATTTGGAGGATTTTTGGGCATGGACTTCATAGACAGTATTACCTATTACGCTACTAATGCTCAACGCGTCCATGCTAATTCTTATACGGATTGGTTATCAACTGTAAAATATTTTATTAACTTGAGCTTTAAAGTGACGACTTTGATTTTGGCAGCGGATATTTGTGAGCAGGTAAAAATTTGAGTAATGTTTAAGGAGAAAATTTATTTAGTGGGTACTTTATTTTTAAAAAATACAGATGCGCAATTTTAAAACCTGGCTGTCCATAAGAAGCAACCGTAGCAAAATTCCTACTGAGGAAATAAGCTTGATATTGGACGAGTTAAATGACCATTCGTTGTCGGTGAAAGCTTGTAACGTATTTCCCATTAAATATGTGACATTGGCTAATGTAAGAAAAATATTGAATTATTCAGAGGCTACAAATCTTTAAGTTTACAAATGAGATAACATGTTTTTGAACTTTACAGATTCTTGCGCTGACCGTTACCTACTTTATAGTGTGTATTCAGTCTACTTGCATTTCCGCGTAATTTAATATGTCAAAAACTAGTTTGGAAACTGGCATGTATGTGATGATGAATTTATTAAATTCTATTTCACCCAGTTTTGCATATAACCTTGTTAGTTAAGCACTTCTAGGCAGAAGTAAGCTAAATTGATTAAAGCATTTAGTTTGTTTTGTAGAACGGGTCGATGTGATGGAGTTGGCGGAATGGGATTTTGAGTTGGGACGAAATTTACATTTGAGGCATTCTGAAAAATATTGTCTTGAAGGACTTTCATTTTGATTTGGAATTATGCTGGAACTATTATTAAGAAAATTGGTAATCTTCACACTAATAAATTTGTAGGCTAATTGAAGGCAAGTTTTGTCTAATCAGTTATTGCAGTTATTACATTTGAATGTTATCAGTACGTCTTTTTACAAAAGAACAAAATCAATTTTCTGATTGAAGCTTTGTCAGAAATGATATTTGTTAAGATTTTATTGGCTATTAAAAATAATTGCTTTGTACGTCGACAAAATTGACTAAAATATCTTAAACGATTCTTTTTTATTTCACCATAACAAGATTGAAACTGTATATTCCATAAATCGAATAAAATAATTTGTTATAAAGCTCCTGTTCATCCTAACCTGGTTGACCTTGATGCCGAATAAAAAGAGGCTTGCCACCGCTTTCTTATCTAATTTGGCCCTGACCTTCCCTTCCATAAGTTTCTTCAGCGTAACTGGACACTCTGATATGTATGCGCCAACCTTAATACAGATGAAGGTCATCCCACTCCATCCAATTGTTAGAGCTGGCATTGCCAAAGAATAAAAAAAGGATTCCACTGCGTGCCTTATCGATATAAATGTCATGGTAATATTTATAAGTGCCCCACTTATTAAAAAGACGAATAGCTCGTGTTGAGCCAAATTATTAATTTCAGTAACGAAAATGTGAATGTGACGGAATGATTTGAAAACGTATGAAGAATACAGAATATTTGTATTTAGTGGATTTCTCATCTTTTAAAGTATGAATAAGGAAGGTCAGTATATCACGGGTATTTTCGCACACAGCTATTAAAGCGCATCCGAATAAAGTTGCTGCGAGCACGAGACCAGCTATCCATTCGAAAAGAAGGCGGAAAGGTAAGATGAGCCAGTGAGACTTGTGGATGGGATGGGACTGAGCCACATAAGTATACTTTCTGTTTCCGGTAAATGCTTAAAAATGAGATAGATGGGATCCATATCCATTGCCAGTATGACTGCTGCCATTAAAATAAATATTAGTATTGAGGTGAGTGAGAAAATGGAGAGGAAAAGTGTCGCCACGCCTTTTTTGGACGCCTTCTTTATGGAAGGAAGTTTACGACGTTCAATTGCAATTGAATGTTTTCCTACGTATAATAATAATTTATTAAAGAAAGTGGAAATTTGGTGTCGTTGAGCGACAAAAATGTGTGTGCTAGATAGCAAGGTAAAACCTAGAGCAAGATAACCTGTGATGAAGACCAATTCACTAATGGATGGGGAAGTAGAATAGTTCTCCGAATGAAATGTTAAAATTATACGGAAGATTGTGAAAAGTTGGACAATACAGAATGTGATAGGAGCAAAAATCCCAACGAATATGAAAAAGAGGTGGCTCTTGAGAGTGATTTTGTTGACGGCGAAGAGGTGAAAGTTTTTGGGTGAGATTTTTATGGGAAGTGAAGGCAAATGGATTTGATAGAGAAGCAAAAGTCGGTAGAATTGGCAAAGAGAGGATACGCTATCCGGCATTTTTTAATAAATATTTTCACTTTTGCTAATGCTAAAAGTAAAAGTAGAAAACCCTACAACTTAAAAAACGTTACGGCTACCAGTCAATGTCAAGGTGAACCTTCTGAAGCAAGTACACTATATTGTGCTCGGTTAAAACAAATTACTAATTTCTTAGTAAATCAATACCAATTTTATTTCCAATTAAAGCTCAACCAATTTATCAATTTTGCATATTCTAAATTTAAAAAACGTTTAAATCACAGAGCGAACCATAAATGAATTATGTAACACAATAATAGCTAATGCTTCTACTCATGACGCTTAACTGCCGGCTTACTAAGAAAGCTCTTCCCACAAATACTACATGAATATTTAATTTCCTTTTTCGCCCTTTTCCTTTCCTCTTCGTTCATGTGGGTAGCCCGATGGAGTTGACGTCTACCTTCCGTCACAGGTCTTCCACAAATGTCACAAGGCTCTTCTGGATTAATATGGTTGCCAACATGCGCTTGGAAATCTTTATGTGTGGCAAACCCTTCGAAGCAAATGGGACATTTATAAGTGCCAAAATGCTCCCCAACTATGTGATCAAATATCTGGGTTGCCAAAGCAAACGTTGCTCCAGGTCCAATCCATTTATCGCACTGACTACATTGAAGAGATTTGGTACTTTCGTTCACAAGTATTTCTATCTCTCCCAAGAAGATTCTTTTCTCATTCCAATCAAACCGGAAGAAATGATTTAATCCAAATTGATCCAGCTTAGTCTGTTTGAGGCGTCTTTGCTCCTCCTTTGTTATTATTGCTGTGACAATCTCCTGCATAAACTCCTCCATTAGGAATATCTCCGGATTACGCGCAAGAATTTTATCTTTCAAACCTTCCGAGCTAACTGGGGCCCTTGCTAATTGTCTCGTCTTTTGGATAACCCTCTTGACCGAGTCAACTTTAAGATCTCCCAATTTTGCTCCGGCAAGTAGCTTACTTGGTGTATCTCCTGAGGTCAAGCAAGTCTCTTTGAGATTTATCATTAACTTCTTTGTCTCAATTTTCTCTGCGCTTTCAGGAGGATGATTGTGTTGCTTGTTGTAATGGACTATGCAGCCATTTTTGATGTGAAGGAGCCCTCGACACCGGTTTGACTTGACTATAGCGCAGCGCCACACAGACGTCTTGGTTTTCGTGTCATTTCTAAGCATGTAGCGGTAGCCTTCATACAGGAGGTGGTCTTTGCCCTTGTAACTCTTGATATATTCCAAAGGACCCGTAAAGGGAATGACTTCTTCCTTTACACGAGCCCCGTAGTCTCCTCTCTTTCTTTTGTCAAGTGCTCTCTTCCTCTTTACTCGTTTGAGATACTCTGTAATTGAAGGGAGTTTGGCAGCAACGTTATCGCTGACCCCGGTGGCATTACTCGCGACAATCTCACTAGCAGATTTCGTTGAAGAATGGGATTCTTGCTTGAGTTTATGCAGAAGGTTCATTACCTCAACTTAGGCGGGGTCCATGGAGGAGGAGTGGGTGTGGTTATTTTTATAAAGGGTCACCTGAAGAGTAAATAATTTTAAATGTTAAATTTAAAATTTTACTCAGATTTTCTAAATAACTTACTTGATTATTTTTAAGGTGTAAATAAGCTCGGCATTTTCCAGTCCTTCGCTTTACACAACACCAGGCATTCTTCGAAGGCGAGTCTAGCCTGAGAGAAAATCTGTGACCCTTAAAAACTAAGTGGTCATTGCCCCTGCCACTCTTAACAAATTCAACAGGGCCATTCAAGTCTGTGTCAAATTCATCAGAATTTGGACGTCTATTTGTCCTGTTCAGTCTCTTGTTTCTATTCCGTATAGTTGTCGCGATTGATTTAATACTTGGCAGCTTCGATATGGCGCTGTCCCCAACCTCCTTTTCAATAATTGATTGAATTGTGGCTCCACTGGTGACACCAGCTTCTTTGATTTTGTTAATAATTCGCATTGCTTCAATTTTCTCTAGGTCTTGGGGGTGGTTATGCTTTCCTCTGATGGCGGTTACTTCATCGTCTTCGGTATGAATTATGACACGACATCCGTTCTGCTTTGTTAGGGCGCATATCCAGTGATATTTTTTACTGCTTTTGCTTTTTGTATGGAGGAGGTAGCGATAGCCTTTGTAAATGAGGTGGTCCTTTCCTCGAGTTGATTTTATGAATTCTAGTCCTCCTTTGTGGCGTTTGGGGGGAGGTTCGTCGTCGTCACCTTCGGAGTCGGAGGAAGGTAAGATAGGCTCGTTTGAAGTTGAACAGGATGGAGTCGGAGTCACTCGATGTTTCCTTTTTGGGCTTGGAGAAAGTGGAATGTCATTATCAGGAAGCCATAATGGGTCGTAATCAACTGAATCTTCAATGACTGGTGATCCAAGTGGGGAATATAGGCCTTCTAGCTTGATAAGGTCCTCTGTTTGCAGCAGGTGCGGTACCGACTCATAATCAGGCGTCGCCATAATCTTTCCCTGGATATTTGTTCGGAAGGCACGCAAATTTCCGGCAACTGTTAAAATTGAAGAGTCTCATTAAAAATCAGTTTTAAGCTAAAATATTCAATAAAAATATTTAAACAAACCGTTAACAATCGCTCTCCTAAACTCCATCACATCATTAACTTCATCAGCCCCAAACCTCTCGAACACATCCGGTTGTAGACTACTTCCATTAACAATCTCCTCCAACTTTTCCATTTCATTTGAATGATCCTCAATCTCCTCTTCCAACTCTCTTAACATTTTTAACAGTTTCTGCTGCAACTTCAAAACTTGTCCTTCAACCTCCTCCGGTCTGCATTTAGAAGTCGACACTGATTCAACCAGGGGCATGCACGCCCCACAAATTGTGACATTCCCTTCATCAAGCTCTTCACCTCCAAGCTTGTAATTAATTTCACTACAAAAACGCCTAAAATTTGACCCAGTTCGACGGGTTTTTGAAATGTGGGAGGGGGCCCTGAAGGATAAACAAATTCGACAAATTTTTAAAGCAGGTGCCTCCATTATTTCTAATTAATTGTTTAAATCAAAAATAGGAAAAATTGAGAGAGAGAGAGAGAGAGAGAGAATGCGGCTGATTCTCAACTGTCAGAATGGACAGGACCAAATGCATTTTGTTCGTCAGCTGTTTTCTCAAAAAACAAACAAGAAAGTTCACATTTTTTTCATTTCTTCAACTATTTTTTTAAATTTAAATAATTAAGTTATCATGACAAGTCAATTACTGAATGGTTTATCTACGAAATTGCAGACAAATGCAAAGTATACTGCAGGTAATCAATTAATTGCTCTAATTTAATATTAGTTGATTGACATATATTTTTTTACATTTTAGACTGGGACCCCAGAACTCCATACAATGTCATTAGGAGAGCTTACCAGTTCCAAGACATCAAGGTTGACATGGACCTCTCCAAGTTATCTGAGGAAGATAAGTACTACCAAAACTTAATTTTGGAGGAGAACGTTAAACTTCACAAGGCGATATTGTCTCAACCGGAAGGAGCTACAAGTTATGTAGTTAGAGGCATTCCAGACATTGAAGCTGAGGCGCCGGCAGGGCAAAAGGTCGTTGTGCAAGTTGCGGAAGAATTTGTGAACATTTTGAATCAAGTAGGGTCAAATCCTCGTTTGTGGGTTGTGGGGACATTTATTGGAGGGAGGTGGGAGGAGGAGGAAGAACCGAGGGATTTGGTGTTGCCTCAGCGGAAGTTTCGGAGGCGGACAGAGTGCTCAAGTAAGTTATTTAATTGGAATTATTAATTCCGAATTAAGACTTTTAAGATTAAAATAATTATTTTCAGGCCTTGTTACAAAACCATTCGTGGAAATAGTCAAGTTCGACGAGGAGACACTGAGGCAGTATGGGGATGGGGTGGAGATAAGGTTTGAGTTTAACATTTCCGTGGAATGGGACCGCCCTCATAGGCCGTTGCATTTGGATTCGAAGGAAATCACTCAAAGCCTTTTTGAAGATGATGGGTCAAAGGACTGCACTCTTGAAGCGGTTGATGGGGAAGTGAAATGTCATGGGTTTGTTTTATCAGGTAAAAATATATTTAGTTTTTATCTATTTTATATAAATACAATTAATGCTGATAATTTGATTATGTATTTCTTTTCTAAAGCGCGAAGTGAAGTCTTTAAAAGGATGTTATCCCCCGAGACTGGAATGATTGAAGCGACTTCTGGTAGGATTGACTTCCAAGAGATGACCCACCAATGCTTGGAGCTCTTTGTTGGACTTTTATATGGAATTGAGATGGACTCGAGTTCTCTAAGTTGCGAAATAATAGTTCAGCTATTTGAAGCCGCGGAGAAGTATGATATTCCTTGCTTGCAGGAGACGCTGAGAAAGGTCCTTATGGGAAAGTGGCAGGATTGGTACACGCCAGATTCTATTTTGGAGCTTTTTGGATTCGTGAATAATTCACAGACTGAGGCTGGGACTCTCCTGAAGGATCACGTTCTTCAAGTTATGAGCAGGTAAAATGCGCGAATTATTTTAGGTAAAAATTAGTTACCTTATTTTTTTCAAATTAATTTTTTCATATTTTAGAATGGCTCCAAAAATTCGCCAATGTGATAGATACAAGGGATTGACAAAACCAGAAGTAGAGACTGTTCTTTGGGCCCTGTTTGAATCCAAGAAGGGATGAAAATGAAAATAATTGTTTTGTTTATTGTTAAGTCTTTATGTAATTTTTAATATCAGTTAAGTTAATGTTGAAATTTTTTAAGCAGCTGGTAAATACTTAACTCATTTATCAACAATTAATACCATTTTTTATAAAAACTTCTGTATCTTATAATTTATTTAGCAAAAGTATCAAAAAACATCTGAATAATCTCAAATTATATTTATGTTTATAATCTATCAAAAATACTTAATGAAATCTCAATAAATTATAAGGTTAAAATTTAAATTCTTTGCAAATGACTCCTCCTCTCATGACGCCTAACAGCGCTTTTATTACAGAAACTCTTCCCGCAAATGCTACAAAAATATTTAGTTCCTTTCATCGCCATCTTCTTTTCCTCGTCGCTCATGTGGGTTACCCGATGTCGTTGGAGGCTGCCTCTTGGCAGAGATTTTCCGCAAATGTCACAGGGCTCCTCCGGATCAGCATGGTTGCCGACATGTGCTTGGAAATCCTTGTAAGTAGTAAACGCCTCGGAACAAACGGGGCATTTATAAGCATCAAAATGCTCCCCAACTATATGATCGAATATTTGGGTTGCCAAGACACAAGTCCTATCAGATCCAACCCGGCATTGGCACTGACTGCATTGCAGAAACTTTGCATTTTCGTTCACATAAATTTCAACGTCTCCCAAAAATATTTTCTTTTCATTCCAATCAAACCGGAAGGAATGATTCAAGCTCGAATCCG
>JAHZMU010002306.1:0-14201 GCA_027743725.1 Rambutsinella grinnellia | reverse complement strand
CAGGGATCGCAAGGTGCCAGACGTGCCCTATGGTAACGGGGGCAGAGCACTTTTATTTTCGTAATTTATATCTTTTCTACATAATTTGGTCCTCCTGAACACAAATTTGAGGTTAGTTTTAAAATTTGGTCTGTCATTTTTGAGATTCCATTGCGCTATCCTGCAATGTATAAGGGGGTATCCTACAATGTATAAGGAGACCCCAAAAAAAATTCTCTAAAACTTTCCAAATTTAAAAACAAACGCCATATTCGGAATCAGCATGTCCGAATTATGTAGAAAAGATGCAAAAATGACGAAAAAAAGTGCTCTTCCCCCGTTACCATAGGGCACGTCTGGCACCTTGCGATCCCTGCTTGTAGGCTGTGTGGTTGCACGCATTTTTTACGGAGTAAAACAAGTTATTACAAGTGTGAATATTGATGATGATCTGAAAGTCTCTCAAGAGATTGTCAAAATGTCATTTAGGGCTTGAGATGAGGTTGAAAATAAAAGAGAGTTGTAACCGCAAATGGTTTTCTCCGAGTCTGGCATAATTGTAGATTTTGAACGGGAGTTGACTACTTGCTTACGCTTTTGATTACTGATTGTCTTCTCGTGTTCTCTCGCGCAGAAGGTATGAATGAGAGATTAATTATAAGCTTTGTGTAGTTGGCTATGTAATTATGAGAGAAACTAGCTATTTCGCTGGTCTGTTCGTCTTCCTCATCCTCCGCGGAAAATGTAGTTACAGTTACCATTGTTAACTGATTGTTGGTTGTAAGAAAAATTTGTATTTTAGAAGGCATCATGCCAAATGGCTGAGGCACGGTGGAATATAATGTATGAATTGTGTTACACTATAATGGAGGAGAGGGAGGAGGACAGTTTTTCGAAAATTGTCGTGTAGCCCGTGAGATGTGACATTTTGAAAGTTCCGTTTCACTAATACAAAAAAGAAAGGTAATGGGTTTAGTAGTACAAGATATTTAAAACTTTGTATCTGAGTTTAGTGAAATGGGAGCGTTTTGTTCGACTTATTATCACGAGTAGGAAATGGACGAAAGAAATTACCTTTAATTAAGATGCAGTTTCACAGAAAGTTTCATCTTGCTACCATCACCATCCAATATAAAGGAGGACAGTGAGACTAGGAAATTATTTGCAATTTTAGCTATTAACCTTTTGATGCTACTTAACAATTTGCGAATAATAAATAGGCAAAAGTATAAATGACTAAGTGCACTGCCCTTTCCAAAAGTTGTCTTGTCATCGTATTTGTTTTCTTTCGGTAGAATCAACACTTGAGAGCCTTGAGCTTGCCGGATTTTTATAGTCAAGATAGATAAGAACATTAGTTTTGCCATGTCAGTCGAGAGGATTTCTGCTGGTCTATAATTTAAGTTTTAAATCCGCCTTGATGAGAGGAGTTATGATCCATGCAAAAATAGTATTTGGTTTGATATATAATCCTGTTATTTTTAACAATGTTCGTATATCCATCGCGGTGCAGTGGTGGTTGATTTAGTTAAAATAATATGAAATGTGTGCGATATAAAAAGAGATGTGGGACCGTGATTGATGTGAATGAACGGAGGTGCCGATCAATTGTCAGGTTTTTGCGTGAGCTTGCAAATTCCCGTTTTCCGTTCTTCCTCAACATTATGATTTGTATAGTTTTTTATTAATCACATTCAACTCTCTGAAACGTACGAAAATGACCTATCATATCGTTCATAATGATTACTCAATCTTTAATAGTGTTTACTTGGAGACTGAAATTGAAGATTTTTAAATATAAAAAACATGGTTTTACGTGAAGAACGTCCTAAAAAAAGTAGTATGCAATAGTATTTACTACCAAGAACATATTATTATGCCTTCCGTGCACACACGTTTTGGTAAGCGTTTTCGGTTGAAATGATTAGTTTTGATGGTTTCTATGAGAGCTCTTTTCTTCTGCGAGTTCTGCTTGTTTTCACGATGGGCTTATAGAAGCCAAAAGTTTGTTCACCTTTTTCCACTTGCCATGCCACCAGCAACATCAAAACAACTTTGTTATTGGTTGGTATTGTTAGGAAAATGCTGATCATCACTAACAGCATGGGAATGCATATATTTTCTGCTTTTCTTTCGGGCAATTGTGGAGAAATGCAAGAGTTGTTTATGACAGGAATGGAAGGGTTTTGATGAGTAACGTTTTTAAAGTCCAGAGGAATGGGAGCTGGGAAACGTTAATTAGATATAAATAAATTACACTGGAATGGGGTATTATTACTGCTGGAAAATATTTGGAATGGGAACTGGGAAATGTTTGCAGCGTTTGGAATGGCTTTGTGGTTTGGATGGGAATTGAACTGCAATTTTTTGAGCTGGAGAGGCTTAGCTAAGGCTATTATTTAGTTCATGGGCTACTTTGTAGGTTTCATTTCAACATAGTGGTCATTTTTGGTTAGTAGGAAATAGCAGCTGCTGAATGTAGCTTTAAAAATATATAAAAATGAATAGCCTATGAAGGATGCACGTGAATATAAAAAGTTTGAAAGTAGACTCGTGGTTATATGGATTGCTTGGTTATTTTTACGAAAAAGAGTTCCATGTCGATAGTTTACACTATTAAGCAAATAGTGTGACAAAATTGACTGTGTTGTTGCAGGTTTTTCAATGCTGTTTTTATTTTTTGTAGTAAATTGCCAGAAATAAATAGTATGATAAAAGGTACAGTGCGTGGCATAGTTAAACTATTGGCAAATGGTGGGTTAAAGTAAATAAGGTTTGACCCAATTTCAAAAGTGCTTTTTTGAGAGGATTGAAAGAGCAAATCGTAGGAAAGTCATTGTCATATAATGATTAATCATTATCTATCGTTATCTCCGCTTACGTTTTTCTTTTCAAATGACTCGAGATGATCAACAGGATCAAGTGCTTTAACTCATATTTTGTAAAAAAAAAATAGGAAAATCCGTTTGATAAAATTTTGCACTCTTTACTTAAGGATTTCTCAAGCGCAACATGCCCTTTTGATTTAAAACTTGTGCTGGGGGAAGTGAAGAAAATATTTTTAACTGAAAGTCTTTTTTAGAATTTCACAAATTATTTCAACTTAATAGATATGTAAACGCATGTTTATCGCTAGAGATAGGAAACTAGTATTTTTTTTTGGTATAGTTAATGACTGCGAAAATTGTAATGAGCGTGTGAAACGCAGAATAAGGGTTTCGCTAAGCGAATTGCCAGTTTACATTTTACAAGTTTTCATTTGATGATGATGACAACGACCCAACCCAACAATAATGCTAAAGAGTTAAGCAAGAAGTGGTAAGAAGGAACTATTAAAATGTAGGTGTTATCAAGCTAAAGTTAGTCATGCCATGTGCGTTCGCATCTCATAGCTTTTAGGAATATTTGTATTGGGATATGTACAGTCTACGAAGAATATTAACGCAGCGCTGTGGGTCAAGGTCATACATCGTAAGAGATGAACGATGAACATAATAAATTGTATTTTAGCTGTTGATATTGTTGGGAAGAATTTAGTAGCAGGTTGCAAATAAATGTATTTCAAGCTAATAATTCGGAGAGAAATGGAATTTTTGCTTGAAAAGAATAGTCTGTTTTATAAAATGAGATGTTCGAATGACGAGTGAGAAATAAGCAGGGTAATAGTAATAAACTAAAAACCTTCTTGTTACATTTGTGGAGTTATAAATGGAAATGGGGATGACCAGTTGATGCTGGGCTCTTCTTCATGGAAGGGGAAAAATGTTCCATGATTGTTCTGTAAATTGCGACGCAGCAAGTTTTTTTTTATGTTTGTAAGCTGGATCTGGAGCTGGTCTACTTATACGAGAAATATGATGAGTTAGTACGCAGCAGCTAAAAGATAAGGTTTGGGAACTGGTTATGTTTGTGGCAGAAAAAAATAAAATGTGATGCGACAGCGCATCATCCAGCCTTGGCTGTTTTTAATGTTGGCGAATGTATAAAGAAGTAATATGAATGAATGGAATATAACAAGTGCCTATCAAATATATGTAAACAATGAGTGTGCGCAAGCTAATGTAAAGCTTGGTATGATTAGTTGGCTGAGACACGGAGTCTATGAAAACCATTAGATGATTTTACCTTTTGATTGGTTAAATAATTTGAAGAATAAGCGCTAAGTTTGTTATTTATACTATCCTTTTGTTTATTTAAATTATGATGATAATTTTAAATTTCAAGTTATGATTAATGATGTTAAAAGGTTCTCATCACAGACGATACATTAACTCATTAAGATAATTAATTCTTGGAGTGAAAAATGAAGAATGGGAGCAGTGTAATTTGGAATAATTGGAAATTAGTTTGAACTGCAACGTGCAAAAAGGAATTTTCCATAAACAAAGGGAGGCTTTATTGGACTTGTTTGACCTAGATTTATTGTCATGCATGCAAAACATGCATCCTGTATATTTCTCATTTTGATGAAAAAAAAGATTGCGCGTTGTTGTTGCAGTTTAGATTTTGGACAATAACATGATTAATGTATGATGATGTAGAAGAGCACAATTTGTAGGTTTGGACGCGGTGTGCGCACAACAATTAAATCTTTAAGCATAGGTTGGATATATGAGGAATGTGAGATGATGCAAATGTTATTTTGCGAAAGGACGCGCAATTTTTTTTTGCGAGATGAAAGGCACAAGTGCACAATTTTAATTCAAGCTTGTCATCCAACCGTAATAAATTTTGGAACAAAAGGTGGTACGATGTTATTGTTGGAGTGACGTTAGCGATTGTGATTGGGAATTGCGTTGTATACAAATCAGGTTTAATTCGTATGTTTGATTGGATTACTTGTGTGGAGTTAAGAAGGGTCATTACTGGAAAATCTATAAGGAAAATTATCGTAAAATAATTAACTAATGATTGGCTGAAATGAACTTGTTGCAATTAAGCATGCTGAGAATTGCTATGATTAATATTCGCACGTTAGCGCCCACCCTGCTCATGTTTAAAAGGCGGTTAATAATATGCAACTCGATGCAGAATTATGATGACAGTTATATAATGATTATGATCATATTTGAGATAATTCCATAATATAAAGAGTGTCAAGTTGGACACGAGTTGGAAACGTGAATGCCTTCATTCATTCCATTTTTTCCTTAGCAAATGGATTAGTTTTAAGGGCATCGTCGTTCATTTGTAATCTTTTATATAAATTACTTTGCTATCTCTAATCAAATTGGAATGGATGTGAGCGAAGCGAAAGAGCTCTCACGCTTGTTTACATCCTCCATGAAATGAATTTTTATGGCGTTTGTGGTATGTCCTTCCGACACTTGTACACGCTTTTATTTTAAAGTGAATGGACTGTTGGTCACCGTTCACTATTAGATGTGAGAATAAAAGCATAACTTTTATCTGGGGTTCAATGGAACATCAATAACAGCAACATCAATCATTTTTTTAGATGAGTCAGGATTCTCAGGATTTCAGATGATATTTTGGTTGGTTAAAAACCACTTTGTCTGGGCCGGACAACTGCTAATTATTTCAAGAAATGGTTTACGAGAAGCTCCGAAAATGCTGAGAGGTTGAGAGTTGAGAGCATGAAGCGATTTGTAGCAACTTCCATTTTCCACGCTTTCACAAATGTTTTTTCAGATGTAGCTTTTGGCTTTGTGAATAAAAAGCTTCCCATTCTAGTGATTAGCTTGACTATGAATAACATGTCAATCACGATGGGGGGAGGGATGGCTTGATGCTCAAGTTTATTCTCAGTGATTCTCCCTCGCTATTTATGATTAATTTAGATAAAGAGTAACATGTGTGCTGGTACAAGTTGAGTTAAGGTTATTGTCCAACTTTGATAATTCAATTCGAGTTTATTCACACTGATGTGTGTTTAATGTGCCATTTTGTACTGATGATTTTTTTGTCTTGTCCACAGACTTCGCACTGTGTTGCCATCAAGTCGATTACAAAGAAGAACTTGGCCAAGTCTCAAACACTGCTTACCAAAGAAATTGCCATTTTAAAGGTAAAGCACGGAGTGAAGTGCAATTCTTCATGCAAAATTTAATGATTTAAATGAAACGATAAAAATAGATGATAAAATGGCTTTTATATTCGTAGGAACTGACGGAGCTCCATCATGAGAATGTTGTTGCGCTCTTTGAGTGTCGGGTGAGTAGATATGATTAATGGGATAAAAAATTACGTGTTTTTGTTCCGGAAGGAATGTGAAGATGAGTAAATATAAACTAATAAACGTTTTGATTTCGATCAGGAAACGTCAACCCATGTCTACTTGGTCATGGAGTATTGCAATGGGGGTGATCTCGCTGATTACTTGAGTGGTAAGAGTTTGATAAATCTCGCTGATTGATATGTCAAGTGTTCTTGAGTAGGTTTTAAAGTGGAATACTATGACCTTGTTTGTAGGGAAGATTGATATTGAATTTTTGAATTGAAAATTTTACTTAGATTTCGGTTAACTTGGATTATTAGGGTAATATTTTATTTTTAAACTAGGCACCAGAGGTGATCATGTCATTGACATATGATGCTAAAGCTGACCTGTGGTCATTGGGCACGATTGTGTATCAGTGTTTGACTGGAAAGGCTCCCTTCAGCGCGCAGACACCACAGCAGCTAAAGAACTTTTATGAGAAGCATCTTGTCCTTCATCCAAAGTGAGCTTTAAGATTTTAAGTGATTTAACGCAAAGATTTAAAGCAAATATTTTATTAATTGGTTTATCGTATTTTTATAGGATTCCTGCTGGGACTTCTAGCGAACTTACGGATCTGCTTCACAACTTGCTAAAGCGTAATCCAAAGGAGCGTATTGACTTTAATGCATTTTTCTCACATCCCTTCCTGGCTACGGCTCCAGTGACTGTACCTAAGCCGGCGGCATCACCCACGGAGGAGGAAGAGAAGGTGCCAAGCTCTCCTGAGACAGCCGGTTTCGTAGTGGTCCCTCCAATGCCGAAGTCCAAGCCTATTCCAGTACCTAATGGGAAGAGTGAGCCGAATTCGGCTACAAACTCGCCAGCAGCGCCGAGCAAGAAAACGCCTAATTCCAATACGAGTAACGCAACGCAAGAGAATTCTCCTTCCTCTCCGAAACAGAAAACTTGTAAGTGGAAAATGTTAAGGTGTTGTTATATCTTGCTCGAGGTTTTTAGATTTAACAAGGTTAATTTAAAACTTTAGCTGGATCCTGGAAGCCGGATGTTAGTTCCATGTCCCCACCCAGAGTACAATTTACGCCGACGCAAAGCACATTATCCCCAGCAGCCTCACCACCCCGATTCCCATTAGTCCAGTACTGTGGGAATGCATCTGGAATGAATAATGATACTCCACGAAAGTCTAGCTTTGAGTCCGCCCCGATTTTATTTGCAGCATCGCCTCCGCCTGATCATTACATCTTCAATTTTGAACCTCCTCAGCTAACAGAAGAGACCCTTTTGGAGAAGGAGCACAATCAGACTCTCGCAAAACTCAACTTTGTCCTCGCTCTAGTCGATTGTATCCTTGACTTGGCTAAAAGCAAAGGGGCTCCATTCTCAAAGATTCAAGACAGCAATGACTCATGCTATAAATCTGGAAATATCTCATCGATCGGCAAGTCGGAGCAGCTTGTACTCTACATAAGGGTACTTCACTTGCTGTCCTCTGCGCTGAGGTTGGCAAAGGATGAATTGGAAGAAAATAGGCTGAGACCGTCGGCCGCTGTAAAGCAGGTTAGTTTATTGAATATTTACACTTAGCTAATATCCGAAATGTCACATTTCAACAATATTAATGAGGATTTGCTTTTCATAGGTTGTTGCCCAGTTAAACGACAGGTTCAAGACTAGTTTCGACGCTACCAAGAAGCTTTACGCGCAGTCACCACAGAACATGTTGATTCAGCAGCAGAGCCTGAGCGCGGATAAAATACTGTATTGTCATGCAATTGATGTAGTAAGTGAATTAAATAAATTGTAACGAATTAAGTAATTATCAAAAATGCAATAATTATATTATTTTGCAACAGTGCCAAGCTGCTGCTCTTGATGAACTCTTTGGCAACCCTGTTGACTGCTGCAAGCGATACCAAACAGCGCAAATACTCCTTCACAGTCTTTACCAGCAAGTCATTTCGGATAACGAGAGGCACGTTTTGCTAAAATGTAAGTGAGCTATTCTCAACCCCTCAGACTATTAGTTGAAACTATTATTCACCTTGCGTATACTTTTATTACAGATAAAGATGCTGTTGAGAAGCGACTCTTTGTTTTACAACAACAGGGCTTGGTCACGGCTTCATTTGACGACACGATTAGTGAAAACCTCTCCCCTTAAGATGGCTCCTATTAATTTTTTCACTGCATTTATACAACCATCAACTTATTTCGCTACTTTTAATTTAAGCTGTACAAGATTCAAGGACGAAGCTCTAGAAAAGAATTACAAAATGCACTAAAGCACTTTTTCGGAGACAACGTTCTTGGTTCTATTATTATTAAATATTGTGTCTCATGTACCTAAGTCAACCAGTCGTAAAAATGTTGATCTTTAGATGTTTAGCGTAGATTTTAAGATGTACAGTACTGAACTCTCACGTTACAGTTTTATAATGTTTGTATCTGGATATGTTTAATTGGTTTCGTTTTTAACGACCATCACAAGGTCAAGTCATCTTGTGTCTCGCAGTGAAAACGTTTATTTAATAATACCTGCAATTTTAGTGATAGCATGTTTTAGACTATTTGATCTGTAAATGGTAGGGGAATCAGTATGGAAACTTGTGCAATTTTTAAAGCATGTGTAAAGGAGGGTAATGTAGATTCGTCTATGTAATTATTTATGGTAGAACGCTACTATTTTACTGCTATTGGACATTTGTAGAAAGATAGGAGGGTTCAAGCAGTTAGATGATGAATGGAGATAAAGATTCAGTTTTTTTATGATTTGACATTGAAAAAGTGTACGAAAAAAATAAGAAATGGTGAAAATACAAATGAAGATAAGTTATTTCAGAAAAAGAAAATGAGTTTTAATAATTGATTTAAAACATACCAAAAAGATTTTAATGGTACTTCGGTGCAGGGCATATATTTTGGAGAAGTTATAAAATGTATTTACGTTAGTAAAATAGTAGGAGATGATTTTGAAAATAGCACTGCAGTTGTTATTGCCTATTAGAGCAATTAAATACGGCTGTGTAGCAAGTATATAATTGCTTAATAGCAGGTGTAGATCTGGTGAAGAAATGAAGACGGAGGGAGATGATCATTTGAAAACTGTAAATGAGATAATTACCAGTTTAATTTAGATTGATAGAGGTAGTGATCTTTTTGGTTGTGATTTTTAACTTTGTAATTTATATACATATGCACGTACTCGCTTTCGCCACACGAACCGATTATTTTTCGCAGTTCTGCCTTTGGCGAGTTTGTTGATTAGTTAAATAATGACAAGACTAATTTTATTTGTGGAATTCCTAAGTTTGTTTCTTTTTGTACGCAAAACGTGATGCAATAAAAAAGAATTAAAAATGGAAAACTGTGTATTTAAGCATTTAAACATCCAACTTTTATTTTCACAATGAAAAAACTCAACAATTGAAATAAAAACATTTTGATAACAATCCTAAAGTGAAGATCACAACGAGGGACATGGAATACAACGAGAAGGTTGACCAGAGAGTAATCTGTTGCAATCACTAAATCCCTGCGTAGTCATGAATACCCTTTTTTAATTTACAAAACTTCTATTTTCCGCAATATACAATCATTCGGTTCATGCAAGCTTTACAATCATTCATTTAAAAATATTTTTCATTGTTTCTAATTCATCCGCCAACCATCATGTTGGACTTGATTGCGTAAAGTCAGATCAGATTGCATTTGGTACAAAATGACTTTCCAGTAAAGTCCTTTCTAATTGTTGTATTATGCTATTGATATAAATAGAAGGACTTGGAAAGTTGTGATGATAAAGTGCAGACTATTTTCTTATAAATAAATGCGTGCATAAATAGATAAATCTTTCATAAAGAATTGATCTATCTATTTAAAATACTCTTCGTCATGTTCGTTGAGCGATGGTGATTCCTGCGATCCTCTTCCTCATCTGAAGTGCAGCTGGTGACGCCAACGCCACCAACCCCAAACACTCCACCGACTGAAGTGGCTCGCATTAGCTCTTGATCAGGACCCGGTCGATTTTCGTATAGGAAGGAGTTCAAGGTCTCTTCATAAATGCGCGCTTCTGGGAACTCGACCTTTAATGTAAATAAAACAAATTAATAGTCTGATTGATTAATTAATTTCTAGTTGAGTTCAAAGCTTCCAACTTACCTTGGTATGCTTTCTATCTGTTGCGTAGACAATTGAAGTACAGCAAACCTCCGCAAATTTCTTCCCATTTCCGTAAAACCTCCAACAGCAAATCTCCGACGGTCCTATAGCATCCTTAATGAAATGTATGCGACCATTGAAACGCAGTGCGAGTCGATCAAACATCTCCAAATTCTTCAGTAAATTTTCGTCAGACGTACTGGAAACATTTCAAGCATTAAATAAATATAAAAAAATACTCCAAAAACAATCAGTCTCTAAGCTTCTTACTTGGTGTACGAGTATTTATTATTATGGCGATTAATCAATAGCTCCACCACAGGTTTCGCAGCATTCGCAATAAACTGTTTCCTCTCATCCTCCGAAGTGATAAATGGTACTTGACATACAGGACTTAAGACCGTGTTCCGATTCTCCAAGGCCTTCTCGCACTGATTGATCAAGCCAGCAATACAGTAAAACTTGGCTTCCGCCAAGATCTCTTCAAGCTCTTGGGAGTTGGTTGGAAGACCAACATTACCATCTCGCAAGTAATTCAAGATTGTTCCAAAATGCTTGCCACACCTATCGATCAAAATCCAGCCTGTGTAACACATAAAAAATAACAATTACCCAACTCCATTACTTCAAATTAAATTCTCCAAACACATTATTATTTAACCACCTTCAGGGTCCGTCAGCACCTCCATCCTTCCAGAAAACATTGCTTGGAGCATCGTATCCGGTGCTTTAGTCAACGTTCCAATTGTCGTATAATAGAGGCAACCTCCAACATTCAGCTTCACATATTGGGAGGGGTTCCCCTTAATCACTGTCCTTTGATCCCCAGACATTCCGTAAGGAGGAAACCACCCTGAAAATATTCCAAAAAGTTAAAAATCAACCCTAACTGCGCATTAATTAAAACTTCAAACAAAACTCTTTCAATCTTTAACTAATTTAAACTTACCAACTGGTGGTATATACGGAACAATCGTTGGCTCGAGCGGTAGTCGTTCCACACTTACACAATTCAAATTAACGCTGCTTCCAAATTTTATCTTTACATTTAAAAACTTTAATTAATCTTCAAAGTCTTACACACCTTATTTAATTTACATTCATAGTTTAAATTTTAAATACTTTTTAATTGAAGCAATTTTAATTAAATTCTTGCACCCTATAACCACACAACCTACATGGCAGTGGTAAGAATTTTTTTAACTAGTCAAAAAATTATAAAACTATGAGCAATGTCTATAAGGAGGAAGATGATAGTCTAAAAAAAACAAGTCTGCTGATGATGAATTTTTTGTGAGATGGGATGGGAATACGGAAGGATCGTCTTCACAGAGAGCTGATGGGCTACAAGGATTTTTTTTGCTGCTGCTGATCATCATCGAAAAATTCTTGAGTTTGACTTTGTTTAGATTTTTGTTTTGATGACTGGGCTCGATGATTCATGAAATGGTATTCTTAGAATTACGATTGAAATTATGATTAAAAGGGAGAAACATGAAGATCGGGTAGCTCTTGGTAATTTTTTTGTGGATAACCTTCAACCTTCATATCAATTTCCGGGGAGATTGTACCAAATGCTAATAAAGTTGGGAGGAAATGCTAAAATTTATGGAATGTGATGACAATTTTAAGGTGCTTAAATACATTAACATGATTTTTTCAATGATTTATTTCCAATTTTGTATTTAATATGTACATAAATATAATAATCTGACTTTGGCTTTAGCTACGAAATTTTATACCAATTTGATTGAGTTAATAATATCGTTGCTAATATCTAAAGTTACTAAATTCTTTAATTTTTGATCAAAAATTGATCTTCTACAAACTAGCTTGATAGTGATATTGAGTACCATTCCATTAAGAGTCTTGATTGTTGACTTGAGAGTAAATTTGAAAATAAATGTGGAATGAAAATGTTTTTGGAAAATACTTTCTCTTTTGCAGGTCACATTCCTCAGGTAATTATATTTATGTATAGGTACCTTGTACTTGTGATTAATTTAAGTAAATTGAAATAAATGTTAGAATAATAAACTGATGATAAGTTTCTGATCCATTAACAATCTCAGTTGGGATTCTGGTTCTGGCCTTGTCCATTCCCGTTGTAATCAGCTCTGGTTCTCCTGTACTTGTGGACGATGGATGAATTATCCTTCCTGGTCTCAGCGCAATTCCTGTACCGGACGGTGATGCTCTCCACGTTTTGTGGAAGTCTGGCCCAGAGACGGTTGACAACTTCGCCAATAGTTTCCTCATGATTTCCCCTTCCCATAAGTTTTCCGTAGCGATCTTCGGTGTCGACAAGCTCAAGATGTTTTACGTTCATGAATCGCCTTGTAATATCTCCCAGATCGTTTGTGAAGCGTCGATTAAGATAATATGGGAGTCGCAAATCAGTGACATGGGCAAAGTTATCGTGTGCTGTTGTACTGCTTATGATTATGTGCCTTGAGCTATATCATTTTATAAAATTTAAATGTATTTTTTTTGTAATTTCAGAAGGTGTCCGTATTCTGTTCGAAAACCTGCAAGAGTCGGTGGATTGAGGCAGAAAGGAAGAGAGAAGGTATGTTAAAAAACGAAGTTTAATGATGATGATGAAGAGGAGAAACATTAAATTGCGCTCATCCATATTTATTTTAATATTCGTTTATTTATTGTAGAGTGGAAGGAGAAGAGGCAAGGTGCACTGGATGAGAGGAGGAATAGGGGTGGAGGAGGATTAGGGATGGTTGCGGTTGTGCGAGGAGTGCCACGTGTTGCCCAGTGACAAAGAGCCTTTACCAGTTCCTGAGTTATAGAAAGAAGCTCCCTCGACCCGAGTGAGAAGCACTATTGCTGCAAAGTCAAATACGATATTTGTATGAGCTCTCGACTAAATAATTAAATAATTATGGGAATTGTGTAGTTTCGTAGATTTAAGTAAATGCCTCTTTTCTACAAATAAAACTGATTTTCATGTAAAATTCACGCATTCCTCACGATTTATTATACCAAAACCCTAACCACCATAAAACCTCGGTCCCCAAGGACATTCAAAGTTGTAAAGTGCTTAAGCAGAGGAGTTCCCAACATTTCAGCTCGAATAAGATCAATTCCAGCTCGAATCCATTTCTTGTCCCAATCAGCACAGTAGATTGTAAGCGACCTTAGATTCTTCAATTGAAAGATGATCGGAATGTTCGCCACTGACAATGGGACCTCGTTGTGTACAAAGTAGAGACAATGCCTGATATGATCCGAGTAGCGCTCCACAATCGCCGGAAATCTCTCACACAGCAGCGCATAATCTTGGACAGACTGACAACATAAGATGATGGTTTTATTTAGAAACGGACTTTGGCTTGTCGATGTAATCCCTTCAGTCTCCGCGAAGAATTCGTCCACTTGTTCCGCCTTACTGAATCTTGTCCCCTTGCATTTAATTAGAAAGCGAGAGAGAACATCTGCTACCCTGTTTCTGGCAAAGTACGGCTTCCATATAGCAGGCTCGAAGACATCATCAACCAAATCTTTGAAGACCCGACAGACAACACGAGCTGTTAGTAGATCATCTGGCTTCAACTTCTGAAAGATTCGTTCCCACACCTACCGAAACAATATCATTTAAAATCGAAAGATTAAATCATAATTTGACACTTTTCCCATTCTTACCTCAACTGGGAAGATGTCCAAGCACGAATCCGCCTCTCCTCCTACCCCCGCCATATTCCCTCTCAAAGGCTTTCCAAGCCTACCTAGAATAAAGTATATCCAACTCTTCAAAAAAATTAATTGTCACCAACTTTTAGACGGGGCAAACTGATTGTGACTCATTCCCTCCACAAAGAAGTAAGTGGGAACACATCATTTTTATTTCAATAATTGTTTCTTA
>JAHZMU010002305.1:0-12644 GCA_027743725.1 Rambutsinella grinnellia | reverse complement strand
GATGAGCTGTAACCTATTGGAACGCCTGATAAGAAGCAAATAGCTTCACACATTAACTCCAGTACGTGAGCTAATGGAAGATATCCCAAATACACATCATCAGGGTATACTGGCCCTAGAGCATCGGAGAAAGCCATCATGGCTACGGAAACGTTACGATGGGACAACAAGACACCCTTTGGAGCACCGGTTGATCCACTCGTATACATAATAATTGCGATGTCGTCCGCTGTTGGCTCAGACGTTCCTGCGAAACAAAATCAATAATGAAATATCAAATATACGTATGGCCTTAAGTGAATCTTCAAAAAAGTATTTTCATATGTAAATATGTACCTTTATTTGAGCGACTGCCTTTGGCAATCACATCGCAGAATGACAATATGTCAACATCCTCTCGATACCCAGAAGTATCAGTTTTGCTTAGGGGATCTTCCATATAAATGACCTTCTTGACTTTAGGCGTGTCCTTCAAGACCTTCTTAAACTTTGAAAGATTTTCATGTGAGGTGAGGACAAATTCGACTTCAGTCTCGTTAAGTCCGTGGGCAACTGCGTCTTCACCCAATGTTGCATATAACGTGACAACTAGAATTTATTTAAAATTTCAAAATGACTTAACTTCATTTAGAAACCTTCGAAGCATATTTCCTCATTAGATAACTTACTGGTAAGGTTTTGACGGAAAGCAGCCATAGCCGCAATTAGCCATTCTGCTCTTGTTTCCGCTAAAATTGCAATTCTTTGTTTCGGCTCCAATCCCAATTCGCGAAGCCCTTTACCAAAGCACAAAGCCAGGCGATCTACTTCATTATAAGTCTTCCACAGGTAGTCACCCAAGACATACTTTTTGAAAATCTTTCCACTCGACTGAACTTCATTTTCTTCATCGATCATCTCACGTGATCCTAAACATCTTTTTGAACCATTTCTTCTAATAGCATATTGAAAGACTTTGTCCATTGTGTCAATCTTCTTCGTTTCCAGTTCAATATGCATAGCGGAAATTGGCGTAATGCCTCGGTATGTAATTCCTCCTTCATGGCTGATGGCTTGTGCCTATGCAGAAAAGAGAAAAATTATTGTCATGTCATGTCAATTGTTTGCAGATCTATTTTTGGCCACTATCTACTGTCGATCATAGACATCAAATCAATCATAGGAGCAGTAGTCACGATATAATTAAACTAATTTCAGTCATTCTATGTGGTAGTAACAAAACAAAACCACATTCCTCATTTCGCCATGAACTGGATTCATGAAATTGCACAATGAAGATTCCCTGATCGATAAAAAAATTAATGATTACGATATTCTACCTCAGATAATATGTCACACATTCAATAAATGACAAATGACCATGAAAAATCGTCCTTTGGAACCTCATTTCAGACTATATCAATTGCTTGCTTAATGAAATGTGGAAAGTGGAAAGCTAATATTGACACTTGACTAATTAGTAATCCCTTCTTGACAACTTCTTTGTCAGTGGCAAACACTTGTGTAGTCTTGCGTAATTGTAATTAGCAACGAATTTAATTGATGAGTTCAATTTGGACAGGTTAATTTGTCTCTATACTAAATGGCTTAAGTCTTCAATACTTTTTGGAATCATTTTTCCTTTTCTTACCTTTGGTTCCTTGTAAGCTCGTATTTTCTTCCAAGGTTGCTGTACAAGATAGTAGATGGGTACCGTGACGAAGTCATACAAGTGTGTGATGACCCAAAGAAGTCCTTTCATAAGCGCGACCGCAAGAGCCATGATGACTTCGTTTTCGAATCAGAAAGTTGTCCTTAAAGTTGACGATTCAGACCTATTAATAGAATTTAAAAAATTAATTAAAGTTGCAACTAGATATACACGTCATCTAATTGATCAAATGTCAATTAGTCACGACTAAAAGATCAGTCAATTTAAACTCTACAAATATTTGCACAAAAGACATAAATTCGAGTATGTGATTATAATTATGATAGATGAAGAAATCGTTAATAGGTAATTAACTCAATTTAATTGGAATGAGATAGCAAACAAATGTGTCAGCTTAAAGATAACTGCACATTTTTTCGTCTGTGAAGCATTACTTCAAAAGGTCTAAAGTTCATCAAACAACAATAATGATGCGCTTATCGCATAATTTTCATACGATGAAAATTTGTGTAAATAAAACACATGGATCTACTTGAACTTTATAACGTGGTGTGATTAAAATTCAGTTGTCTATTTTGATGAGTAAGCAATTGAACTGACTAGTTTGCAAAATACCAAAGAGGAATAAATTATGTCGTGCTTTAATGCAAAACTGACAAAAAGCCTTCCACGTGCTGGAATTCAAGCCGGTAATAAAGATATCGGATGCTACTAATTAGTGAAATGCTAGAGGGTGTCATTTAATCATAAGACTATCAGTCTTTTCATGAAGTACGCAAGTCTCAGATAGCCTAATACACGCTTCGACAATGCTTCAACGTTTGCAAAAACTAACCTATCATTTCACAAACTTTCCTATATCGCATGATTATTTCTCAACCTATTTGTATCGTTGCATGTGCATAAATAATTTGCCTAAAATCTGACAACCTGCTTATTATGAAAACACCTTTTAGACCTTCCTTTCTCTATCCGTCTATCCATCCTAATTCCAGGTCATCGTCACCAAACCAATTGTAATTAGTATGCAATTATTACCATTCAATACGCAAGCATAAAAGATGCGAGCGTTTCTCCTCCAAATATTCCTCCTTCAACAATGAGCTCCAACACTCTCTCCCACTCTATACACTTTACTAATGAGAAGAGTGCTGTTGGCACATGTATTCCTTCTCTCCGACTTTATTTCCAGCTGCACTAGCTGGAACTGCCTAACTTCAAAATTCTACAAGGCCACTTTGATAATTCGATCTAATGTTCCAGCAGCGGAAAGATCCTGACACGTCGGATGACTGTTACTTGTGATACTATGTTGCTTTCATGACTTTACTCTCTGATAGACTCTTTCCATTTGACTAAGCGTGAAACTGAAAGAGAATGAATGAAACATTCCGACAAGCAATAACCTTCCATAATGAGATCTCTCCTACTTGATGATAGTCACTATATATAGTCAATATCAGATAGTGGTTGGGGACGGAGAGCAGAGATGAGAATGTCAAATGTGCGTATATCATTATCATTTTCTCTGGTGGTCTGACTCTGGATTAAAGTTCACTTTGCACCAGTGCATATACATACATTCCCATAGTTTAAATAGTAATGTCAATGTCTAAACTACATATTTATATTTACAAACACATATGCCAACATTAATATAACTATATGGGATGATGTGTGGTGTGATGGTGAAATTTGGGATTCTCGCAGTGACGTTATCAAACACACAACCGCACTCAATAAACTAACAGACTCTACTGGATAGTGTGGCTTTGGAATAAGGACAGATAGAATATCATTCTTTAAAAGTGTGACACGACACATTTTATAAAATAGCTTTCAGATTCAGATAATAATGCTCATCATCACCATATCATGTCATCATATCAATTATGACATGCTCATTTTTATTGTATATAGTGGGAATTGATAAAGACAAAATGATTATTACGTTGCTTTATAGGGTGTAAATATTTATATACAATACTTATTAGTTATGGCTTATGGGGAGAGATTTAAGTTTTATCTTCATAAAACATCCTGCTTATGGGGAATTCTACCAATCTATGTCATAAAAAATTGACTGCATTTAATGCAAATGGTATGAGAAAATATGCAGGAAAGAGGGGAACTGGAAGTGAAATCCAGAATGGACTAATTAAGTTTGATGAAGTGTGTGAGGTAGGATCACTGCTTTACGTACACCATTTTTTCATGGGATGATTATGATATAATCCAGATTTATTAAGTGGGGTCTAGGTAGAATGGGAAAGTTAACAGATTCTTACTTGGGAACTTCGTTTCAAACCTTTCATCGAGGACAAAAACGCATGAGAAACTTTTCGTTATAAAAAAGTAAATTGTGGTGAAATTGAATATAAATATTGTTCGAGTATTATTCTTCGTAGTTGGAACAAGTGATTTACACACAACACACCTTTGAAACTAATCAAATGGAATATCCTCACTTGTCAGTGAGATTTCTCTAAATTACTCCATCCTGAATAAGGATTCCTGATATTACGCAACACACGCTTCTTATTTATCGTATGATTTTGGCTTGGAATTAATGAGCTAGTTTTTTCTAGTGTTAAGCCAAATATTTAATTTAAAATTTTCCGCTGATAAAACAAACCTTTTCTAACTAGCAAACCTGCAAACGCATGAAAACTGTTATGCAAAAATAATAACTGTCATTTCTAAAGTTGAGAATTCAAGTAATATGCCAAAATGTTTAATTAAACCACGGATATAACAAGCAGCAGCGGTTACTCTCAGAAGCGTACCATAAAATTGGGACCTACAAGATGACGCAATGAAATCCAAATACTGACAGGATAAGATAAGAATTGGATGAATCAAAAGTCTGAATTTACATCTTAAGAAGTCTTAAGTAAGATTCAATTCATACGCATGCAAAAGAATATGTAAACTACTTTCAATGACCACAAAATGACATTTAGAAATTACTTAACATAGCTTTTCAACTTGATCTAATGAATCCACTAAATTAATCTGATTGACAAGTCCATGCCCTGGTACTTCTCTGTTCTAAATCCGCGTCAAACCCTTACACCTTCTTTTTATCTCCAAATATTCAAAGATGACATTATCAACATTGTGAATTTCTTCGATTAGGTCATCTGAATAAAACTAGTAATTCGTTCTGGTTAGATTATAATCAAGCATAATGTGATTGTAAAATTCTTTTAATTGGTGTAGGGAAGTTAAGTTTATGACTCATATTTACATATATTTATTGTATGTCTATGACCAATCTTTCATGAAGAAGCTTTCTTATAATGAGTTTGCCTAGCTGGTATTAATCTCTCAGGCACCCGTTGTTTCACATGATTTCTAAGAAAATAGAAAAACGTAATACTCACACTTCCTCCTGTTTTCTATAATGCCGCAATTTAACAAATATTAAAACTAGAAAAGTTTTCCTTAACTCAAATTCCCACGCACGAAACACTAGGATAACAAGTTACAAAAAACAAACAACCCATCTTATATATTATGCAAAAAATCAACCAAGCTGCCTACAACCAGGCATCGCATCGTCACAATATTCACAAACTATTCACAGTCAAATCAGGATACCGAACTCCAAAACAACCATCAAAATAATAACTTCCTATTGATAATTTCGCAACAGCCTTTCCTTCCTCTTTTACAATTGACTTCAATTTTTTACTCGGCCTTTCAAGTCCAAGGCTCAACTCCAACTAAACAACATGTTTGTAGCCACATGTGCTGATAAAAACGTTTGCGACTTGTAGCGTCATTGTACCACGTACACGTAAACTTTTCATCCAACAAAAAATGACTTTTCCATACAGCCTCATCCAACAATACGACCATTGCCAATAGCTTACGTGCGTCCTACACCAATTTTCAACCCATAAAAATCGCAAATATGCCTCTGGCATTCGCCAGCGTGATGAATTTAGACTGAACTTATAAACATTAGGCGTACGTGAGGAGTCTAATCCATCATGATCAGTAAACAAATTGCGAGATGAAATAAGATTCAGCCTGTTTGCGTCGGTCTATAACACGTTATACAAATACTTCAAAGGAGAACATAATCCTTTTAGATATTATTCCATCTACATATATTTAGTTAATCCAGCTAGCTAGATATTTTGACTAGTACTATCCCTACTTCCATACAATCATACAGGTAAACAATAAAACCTTGACACGTACGCACCATTTTCATCCACTACAGAGCAGCTCACTATAATTATCATGAGATGTTGACGACGACATCCTCGCTAAGGATATTTTATATGAACTAGTAAATCTGAAGCGAAGTGATGAGTCTCTTAATATAACGCTGACGTATATTTTTGCAATTCAAGCTCAATTCGGCATTGTCCCTTGCAAAAGCCAAATATTGTGGGAAGATTGCTGATGATGTGCAATAAGTGAAGTAGCTGATGAGTATTTACTCATTTATCTCAAAGAATCAACAGCCCTATTTTGATGTGTCAGTATTTCCCATAATTCGCGTGACACTTTCATATTTTTCCTAATTACTCTCTTTATAATTATCTTCAAATAGTAAAATGCTTAAGAAAGGGTTTGTTCAGACCAGCTCTCATGTCTCATATCATTAATTATACTTCGATTACGCACTTACTAAAGCCTTGCTAGTTCATGCATATTTCTTAACGTAAATATTTCTAATGATAAGTCTCTGTATAAATGAGGGATTGTGAATAAAGGTTTTCCTCTTTTTGACGTGCAATAACGAGCTACTATATTGTGCTGAAACAGGTGGTTAATAGCAAGGTATTTTGGAGGAGCTTGCCCTATTTGTCGAACAAAGAAGCAGAGAGAGCTCTCATCTTCCTCTTCATATTTTACCTGCCCAAAGAATATGTCTTGTCTTGCAAAATTCTACAATGCTATTGGTTTGGTAGTATAAAGAGTGGATTTTGCAACATAAAGCGAGATTAATATACCACTTGTTTCATCCAAAGACAAGAACTTGTACATATGCTACATCTTTTGATTGTCCGTTGGCGTTGTGTTGTCTATATAATTTTTTTCTTTGTCTGCGACCAGCGATCTAAACCATGCAATATTCTATTTTCATGAAAGAGTCATTAGCTTTTGTACGGTCTGGAAGATCTAGTCAGCAGAGCGAAATTACAGCCAATCACATGCGTTTTTCAACCTTCCTTCTGGTCTGATTTAGCAAAAAAACAATATTTTAATGCGCAAAAAATATTTTACGCGTTCAACTGCAAATATTATGGAATATGAATAAAAATATTTGATTTGATCAGATGATAATTTGTACCTGAATCTTTTTAAATTGATGTTATTATGCGAGTTTAAAATGTAGATTTCCGCATTTGAATGAATTATTTTAAAAGGTAAATAAAAGCGAATGAAATTATGCAATTTGTCAACCACATAAATAATTATAGTTAAATGTTTACAGCTTTGAAAACTAAAAGATTTGCTCTTAAAGCCGAAATTGCTAACAAGAAAGTCTTTTTCCGATACATTTAACCGCAAGAACTCCAAATCAAAGACGATAAATGTTGAAATGAAAAAGCCAAAACAATTAATCAATGCCCAATCATTTATGAAGCAATCAGTAAGCCTTAAAAGCTTCCACAATCAATTTCTCACAAACTTTGTGACTCTCAATTGACCGAATGAACACTGGACAAAGATAAATAGGTCATAAATATGACTTTGTCCAAAAAAGGCGAAGGTTCGGGGTCCAAACTATCATGAATCTTTGATCATTACAATTAATATAAATTGTATGCAAGTGCATTTCCACATGACATATTTTAATGGTACTACTTATGACACAGCACGACATTCCTTGACCGCGTGGCTCAGAAGCTCAAAGAATCAATGGAGGCTTATGCTCCAATCTGTTTACCACGCGTCCTAAGAATGATTATCGTATTACGTCAAGAGCAAACGCAATGAGCTAACAAAACTAGATGTTTCTACTTCCAGCAGAGTTTCAGTTAGTCAAAACGAGAAATCTTCTCAAGTTAAATAATGATGGTTGATAACATATATTCAGCCCCACAAAACTAATCAAAAAAGGGGAAGAGTCGACTTGTGTAACAATATTAATAGGGGTGAATAATATGGACTTTGAGCAATGATATTATAAAAGCTTGGAGACAGAGGAAGAAGGACATGAAGGGATGAGGAAATGTTATGCAATGAACACATCTCTTCTAACACCGTCTAAAGTGCAAGTGCAGGGCAAATGCATCGACGACTTTTCCGTATAAAATATCTCCAATGAAAAAACACACAAATAGTTTAAAAACGTACAGTCCGATAAAGCTTAACTTGGAACAGCTAATAGAAAACCCTGCAACTTTCTATCAAAATTAACGATAATTGAAAAGTCATAAATGGAACCTGATTCGTAAATAAACTATTCCAAACTTTGGCTGATGCGAGCCCCCGGTTTTTAACGATCACGCTCATAATTTCAAAGATTCTTGTGAATAAGGAAAATGTACATAGTCATGTTATCACACAATAAGCGTACCGAATCCAGCAAATTGTTTAGTCATTAAAAATAAAATGGGACTTTACGTGCTTATTTGTTAATAATGAAGTTGTGAAATGTTACTTCAGGCTATTTTTGAAGAAACATGGCATGCCCTTTAGATCTTATGATGTTGTGATCATGAAAACGGTCATTCTATTTTAATGCATGATTTAATATTGTTTATGATTAGTGCATGAGATTTTACAAAGGTATCTTATGATGTCCTGAGAATTATCAAGTAGGTTTAGGGAAGGCTTGAGAAGTTTACTGTGAAAAATAATGTGAGCAATTGCATACCGCTGTTCCCGTCAGAATTGTGTCCGTGTGAAGGTTTTAACTATGCACCTCCTTTCATTTGAACCTGATTTAATCTCTATGTTTTCCCATAAAACAAATAGTCACTTGACCTTTATTAACTACAAAAGTGGAATGTTTCGATTTCCATGCTACACGTGTACTATCTCTCTACTCACTTGTTGCACTTGAAAATTTAGAATTTCATATACACACTGGGAAAGTTTCTTGGTTTTTATCTAGGAAAATATTTTTACGGACTTCCACGGAACAGGGACACTACTTAGGCTAAAGTCAATATTTGATAACCTATCCGGCATATTTCCTATTTGAAACTGCTACACCTGTCATTGAAACACATGCTACGGAATAGCAGATAACATTATCCGTATCTAGCTTTTATGAATGAATCTGACTAATATTCTCTTCAATTGTGTAACTCCCCCATGGCAAGCAAGGATTTTGTACAATCTTGCCCATAAACTGGAAGATCAAAAGAGGGAGGATGAGATTTTAGTGCCTTTAAAAGTACGCTTATGAAATGGACTATCTACTAATTCTCACAGAGCAAGAACGTTCATGCAGGATGCTATGCATTTTTCTAACTTTTACGCTTCATGATTACCGAATAAAAAGCAGAGAAAGTAGCCACGTACCTTTAATAGCTTCCTTAAAATTGGTAAATTCCTAGGGACCTGCCGCCGATTTGAGGATTAAAATGATGAGCAGCTAGGTGGAGATGATGAGAAAGGAAAATACTTTCCAATTTGGTGCAATGAACGCTAACTTAATATTACACAAATTACCCCACGTAATACCCTCTTTAGATTTAGAATCGGACAGGACTAGTAATAAAGACTTATGAATCACCCGGGGCTACTTTATTTTGATTTAAGTAATTCTGTACAGGTATTAGTGGAACAATAAAATTAGTTTTGTTTTAGTAAATAAGAAGAAAATCTATGCAAAACGCTGCGATTTGCCCATTTTCCGAGCATCATTTGAGTTCTTTCCCCGACTGGACTTCTTCCAAAATTTGAAAATCATTATCCATCGACATACAATACTTGATTACGTCGTTAGCCGTGCTTTTAAATTCAATCTGCAAAAGTACAAAATAATCAGAGCGGAAGTAGTAGAAGTATCATATTCATAAATTGTATTTCTTACATGACGAAAGCCAGCTACTGCTGGATTCACGATGTGTAATCCCTTAGGATGATAAATATCTCGATTTTGTTGGTCAATAAAAGTATTAATCTTCCGGAATGTCTTAATTAAAGCAGTAAGAGCTGTTAGCATAAAATAGGCTAAAAAGTTTTAAAATTCTGTGTTCTTTCCTAACCTTTTTCATCGATGGCTTAATGCATAATCGGATGCCATAAAATGTGAAGAATTTGCAGGCGCCTCCACAAACAGTGCAACAGTTAATTCGCTCAGCTTTCAAAAGGTAGTTATTAATCTGCGTGATAGTGAATTCAAACTCGGCCACGTTCACCTAAACCAATCGAAAACGTTGTTTTAAGATTAGTTAATCACCTAGAATAGAAAATCGATTGCCTACCCATTGGTCCAGGCCCGTAGGCATTTCTAAGGAGAACTGCGTTCGGTTTGGATTTCCAGAGTTGAACTCGCGTCTGGCTAAGTAAATATGGTATGGACTAGGAACCCCTAGTTGATTACAGATTTGCTCCTTTTTCTCCATTTGTGCTTGTCTGTCATTTTTGCTTTTGCCTGGGCTGCTAACACTGGGCGATGATGATCCAGGAAGAGATTTCACTGGAACGATTTCTTTGATAGCCTTCATATTGGGCTGCTAAAAATTTTATATTTTCAAACTTAAGGTAAATGATACATGACCTGAAGCTTGGCTCTAGCAAAATTCACTAAAAATGCTAACTGAAAATAACAAATTGTTCATGATTTTTGATTATTTTATGCGCAATACCTGGACGACATGCGGTTGCTCATATTGATCAAGTGAGTAAAATTCCGAAACAGATTGTTCATTCTCCTGTCGAATATGTTTTATTGATTTAACGCAAACAATTTTGCATATTAAAAATAGGATAACACACTATACATTGCAAGTACAACAAATTAAAATCATTTGGCTTACTTGGAGTGCTTAATTAATAACGTCAAGAATTTAAAACGAATGAATCATTAAAAGAAATTATATACATAACATAAGTAAGTTATTCGTAAGTAAAAGTCTGCTTCATGCAAACATCATAATTTTGGTTTCAAAACAAATTGGCTAGAACAAAGTGGGCAACGAGCCCGAGCAGAGAAATCAAACTGGAAAGAAAAACGGTAGCTGCAGCGCCATCGCTATTGTCATCGCCTCCCGGTGCTGCAAATAAATTGTTTAGAGTTAGGGTTGATGCAATAATAATTATGAAGATTATTATATCTTGATGGCTTACCTCCTGCATAACATTTTCCTTCATACATAAGGCAAAATTCGGGTTGCAATCTGTCTGCAAGAATACCGCGGGATACCATTCGATGTCTGTTCGTCACCATTCGAATTTCTGCTACGGAATGGTTTGTCGAAGGATGGGACCAGAGTCTCTCGGCATGAGCCGCGCCTCTAGGCCAAATCCTACTTTCCAGGGCGTTGTCATCGGCCTATTTGTATTAAAGTCGAGACATCAAGAAAATGACTTCATAAAAGTTTGACACTGGCAACATCAAACTACTGAACAATGTACCTGCTCACTCCACAGTGGAGTTTCTGATCCAAGAATTTGTCCACTTCGGACAGCATCTTCAGCCCTTTCATCGCTAGTGAAGTTGGCGTATATTTTTTGTGGATCATTGTCATAAACCGTCTATGATAAGGGAGAATTAAGACAATGATATCGTACTTTTCATATTTCTCTCGTTAACTCCAATATTACCTGCCATCCTTTGACCGGCGCGCACCAGTTATGTCCACTACCCAACCAGGCTGGGAAACCACAATCCAGATATAACGCATTCACATTAGAAAATATAGTTCGATATCCTTTCTCCAGGATACCCCCAACCATTTCATCGTCAGCTAATCAATAAGGTTCATTCAATTAGATGCTAGCAATTAACAATATTATTTTCAAAAAGTAATTATCCATAAAACCTACATTGTGTCCAGATCTGAATTATATACTTGTCCTTATCTAAAAACTGTTCAATTCGATCAGGATGTGTAAGTCCTGATGTCCACATGATAGCCTTTGTCGATTCGTTCATGCTGCTCGTTTCATAAATTTTTGCCAGCACTATACGATTTGAAAATAAAATTCTAAATGTTAAATCAATTCATATCGTTTTACGCGATCCGACATTACTTTTGTCTTGGAACATTCCCCAGAGCTTGTAAAAGCCATCATCGTCAATTGTCATGTTATTAGCCGTCATCCAATCAGTGATTTCTTGGATGCTCTTGTCAAAGATGTCACCTGCAATTCAAATTTCAAATCAACCTAGTCAGGTCAGACCGCATAAACAGCATTGTTCAAAAGGCAGAGAAAACGTACCGACAACTGCAGTCACATTATCATTTACAACATTTAATTGACCACATGGTGGCTCCACACAGAAATCGTACCACGGCTCACTCTCAACGCAAACAACGAGATCACCAAGCCCGTCCGCTTTACCCCATTGATAACCATAACCTAATAAAATTCCAATGTTGAAAGTCATGATAAGAAAGCTCTCTAAGAATTAAAGCATTTGTGCGAATTTCTTTACCAGAGTGAGCGGGTTGATCAAGCTCAGGAATCACTTTCACTCCCCTTTCTCTTGCATAGCGTACCAATTCCACTATATTTTCTTTTGTGTACACTTTACTCTTAGAATAAGCTCCGTATTGTGCCATCTGCAATAAAAATGTTCATTTTTTTATTTTGCCTATTGACGTATGAGGGTAAAGCAGGCGAATTAAAGTTAGAGCAATAAAATTAATAAAAATAATTTGTGCACTTATAAGAGGATTAATTAATCTAACAAGGGACTCCGTGCAATGGTAACTCGAGTTTGGAAAATTGATTAGTCGCATCCGATGTACTTTTTAACGGAGAATACAATTCCGGTGTCATTTCGCCCGAATGGTAACTCCTACAGGAGCTATTGATAACCTCTCGATAAGCCTTTCCCATG
>JAHZMU010002304.1:0-12123 GCA_027743725.1 Rambutsinella grinnellia | reverse complement strand
TCTCCAGACGGTAAGAAAGTTAAATGGGAAAAGAGTTTCTACTGTCTACTATAAAACCAAATGTTTCTTACGGAATATAAGAGTATCCAAAGAACCTGATGCAGTAGATTATGAACGAGAAACAGATAATATTAACTCGGCCAGCGATCCGAATCAGGGTCGCGGACATGTACAGGATTGGAATAGCCGACAAAGAGCTAACCGTGATGGTTAGACCTGTACAAAAGAAATTAATTAATAAAAATACTTTTTTTACTTGGAAGAGTTTACATACCAAGAAGATACTTCGGAGCGTTCAGCTCATCGAGAAATATGAAAATGTACGACTCTACAAATCCATACATATTTCCCAGGACAAAAATCATTCCAAGAAATACAATAACCTCTGGATAATTAAGTAAGGATGCGGCATTCCTGGAATCAGAAATTAGAAAAGTTATTTTTAAAGCTATAGAGGAAAATATTTCCGAAATAAAATTATCACCCACTTCCAAATGTTATCGTTTGGTTTCTCCACATCCAGCTTCATAAAAGCAAACCCGAGGACATTAAGAAAGAGCAAAATATTTGACAAATAAAATGCTGCTGAATAATCAGTATAACCCCTTAAGTATGAGACTTGATCAACAAGCAGTCCAGATAAAGGTGAGGTGATTGCGTAACCCAAAGTGCAAAATATTCTTTCTCTTCCATAATGCGCTCCAGGGACTTTGGCTATAACTGCCAAAGCGGTTGCATCCAGGAGGGAATAGCAGGAACTTGAGAATACGCTCCCAATCATCCTCAACACCAAATACAGCCAGAATGTCAAATGAGCATTTCCTTTTGTCATTTTCTCTCCAGTTGGAAACGTATAATTAGTTTGACAGGTAACACTCTGAAAGTTTTTTCGCTTTCCGTGCTGCCCAATCCCACCAGAGTTGACGCGCACTTTGAGGGAACAAGTTGGAGACGATCTCCCCAACATGTCCGCAATCCCTGGGCTCTCCTCTTCTGGGCTAGATGTCAAGGGAAACTCGCCACATGTGTAATGTACGATCGTCGAGACATTATCGTTTGTCGTTTTCCACTCACATATCTCTGGAATTGAAGATATTGGAAGGGTGTCATCATCATCGCCGAATTTTAATCCGCGTCCTAACATTCCTCTTCCAGCAGACTCGTTACAACTGTGCACATTTATTATCCTGTTTCGAAACGGATTGTCTCCTGATAAGCGTAAACTCTTTTGAAAACTGGGGCACAATGAAGGTGACTCTGGTCTTAAAACTACTCCGTCCCCATTCATCCCAACTCCGAAATCAATCACGGCCGAAGAGTATATTAAAGTTTCACTATATTTTGGTACGGCTAAAAGGCTCGTGTAAGAAATGCTACTGATTACTGTAGCGACAATTAACACCGTCTTGTATTTGCCCAATTTGTCAGCAAGGATACCAAAAAGTGGTGGTCCTAAGAAAGACGCGAATGGAAGGATTGCGTAAATTATCCCAATTTTTGTTAACGATATTCCAATATCCCTCATGTGAATTGTCAGGTATGGCAAAACAGCATAGTTTCCTAAATCAAAATGCAAATATTAAATATCAACTCAAAAATTAGATAAAATAATTAAAATTGCCTACCTCCGTAGAATAAAAACAATGTCAGTTTCAAAGGCAATAGCTTTCTATCTATTTTAAAAAAGTTCTTCCAACCACGTCCGTCTCCATCGTTTTTCTCATTATCCGGTTCATTGTTATTAATATACTTCGTCTTAGATTTCATTATAAAAATATTATTATCACTTTATTTAAATTTGCGAATAACGTGCTGGGTGACAGATTAATTTGTGCTTTGTAGTTATAAAAATTCAGTTTAAGCCTGGCTGAAATCATGTCAATGGCATGGCTATAGCTTATCACTTGAATATTAATGAAATTATCATTGGAAAGGTTACGGGTCTTAAATACCAGGAAAATAAATGGTGATGATAGCATTACTAAAACGCGTAAAAGTTTTCAAGCGTTTCACCTTGAATGATTCATATCGGATATTGCGAGAGAAAGGACAAACACATCAGATAAGATAATTGTTAGTGAGAACGATGAGAAACTGATTTGTTTTCATAGGAATTATTGGATTAGACAATGTATTACTTTCAGTTTACAAATTAGCAAGTTTGGCATCTGAGTAGGTAATAAAATAAAACTCAAAGAGAAAATTGTGAACGAAGCATAATAGAATTGCTACGTTTTCGCTTTTTTCACCTGAGACACTCTTGGAAAGGACACGAAGAAATGTCTTCATATTTTTCATCCGCATTTTTCAACATCGACATCGCATCTGATGTAGCAAATTGAAATGTTCTGTAGGCAAGATGCTGCTGCTTAATTAAAGATAAGGTTATTTGGTGAGATTTCAATGAAGAAAGGAACAGTTGAATTTTGATCTATTTCCCCCCATTTTTATCCTTATATTCCACTTGCTGTAAATGCAAAACGAATTTGTGGCATTGTTCATTGAACCAAAACTTAAAAACCGCAAATTGCAACATAACATAACATAACATGCTATGACTGGACTCGAGTAGCATTTCCTTGTCATTTTCCACAACTCTTACGAATGGAAATGATTTCATCAAAAATTATGCGAGCAATGACCAGTTTCTTGAGGGGAACTTAATTTTTAAGTCTAGCCTTTGGGCTAGAATGATATTGGGTCATAACCTCAAACCACTTGCGAAATATGACGATGATAATTTAAGCATTTAAGACAAAATTAATTATACAGTCCCTTTACAAGTAAAATGTTTATCAATTTCTAAGCACGTTGTAGGACAATGGCCCACCCAATTGTGACAAGCGTTGAGCCCTTCTTAACCGGATTAATATCTTTAATTTTATTCTCATCTTTTATAATCATCAGCCTACCAATCTATCTTTATCGGTTTCTCTTAGCAAATCTAATTGTCCCTTTATTTTACTCTGAAGAAATTGGAAACCCGGTGACACCAATTGGAAACATTTTTGCCACTGAATTCCTAACGAGCCACCCCCCACGGTGTGCAATAGTTACCAATTTTGTAGTAGAGGGAAGCGTGACCAACGAGGAAATCAAAGAGACAATTGTAAAACGATGGTTAACAAGCAAGGATCCCAAAACGGGATGTCTTATCTACCCCGAATTTCAGCAATACATCGAGTACTGGATGGGCTTCATGTTTTGGAAGAAAGATAATGCCTTTAGTCTTTACAATCACTTACACTTTTATGAAATTAAAGGAGATGGTGATGAAGTCTCTGAGAACTTTATCTGCAACATGATGGAGTTGCTCTTAAACAAACCATTTCTTAGAGAGCGGAGTCCATGGGAAATTCATACGATTCGAAATTATTCGAATTCTCAGCTAATCAAGGCGGATACGAAGAATGAGAAAATGACAGTATTTATAATCAGGTTCCATCACGGATTGGCAGATGGATTTTCCATTTTACAAGCTGTACTGGAAGGTCTCTTTGAAACGCCTTTGTCAACAATATCTTTACCAGAAGCGTCTACGGTGAAGCCTGAAAAGCAAACTTTCATGGAAAGAGTGAAATCATTGTTGAATATGTCAGTCCTTTTTATTCGTGACTTTGGAATGTACGCATCATTTGGTTTCCATACGAAAACACCCTGGCATGTTCCAGACAAGAGGAAGAAGTGGAAGCAAGTGTATGGTCGATCCAAGCTGATTTCAATAGACGAGTTGAAAGAGCTAAAGAACAAGTTGGGGGTGAGTTTGACGGGGCTTCTTCTCTCATGTATTGCAACAGGGATTGCAAAAAGTTTGGAGGCGAAAGCGAAGGGAAAGTTGGTCGAGTCAATGTTAGCATTGGTCCCACTTCCTTTAGCTGGACATCCGATGAGACTGCGAAATCATGTGTAAGTCTTAAAACACGGGTACAAGATATAAGCTATGTCTTATCTCTAAAATTTTATATTTGCAGTACCGCTACAATTCTCGAGTTACCAGTAAGTCCACGCCTAACATCTCTAGAAAGAATAGAAAAATGTGAAAATAATCTTCAATTCGCAAAAATGTCAACACTCCCAATCTTCGGAGTACTTTACTCAACCTTGATAGGATCTCATTTAGCCACGATATCACGGATCCTCTTAAAGAACGCAGTTATTCCGATGGGCCTTACAAGTTTCCCCGGACCTGCGGATGAAATTGTATGGAAAGGTAGGAAGGGATTAAGTGCAGACTTTGCTGCAGGTGCTGTTTCAGGCGTTGCAGGTAGAGAAATTTGAGAATATCCGTTCAATTTCTTTTTGGTGTAGGGGAAATATTCATTTATGAATTTACTTTTGAACATGCAGGTGTTGGTTTCATGGTCCTTAGCTATAATGGCTTTATACGAATTGCAGTGACAGCAGAGAAAGCAATCATGGAACGCGATGATGTAAACAACTTGATTGAGTTTACATGTTCAGAGATTACATTTCTGCAAGATGCGCTTAGAAAACGTGAATATTAAGTAGTTAATATTAATTATATAATATAAAAATCACGTAATATTTTATTCTAAATGATCATCAAGAACTCCGGCCATTATAATAAAATCTTATTGAATAAGTATCGAAATAAAGCATTATTTTACCATGAAAAGTGTATAACTGTTGATGGTTAACAATTTTAAATTGTCATAACTCTCATTTTCCGAATCAGTCTCAGCAATTGTAGCAGGATATCTTATCAAGAAGTTCCTTCCTTCAATTTCCTTTTAGAATTTGAGTTTCCAGATAAGAAGGTAGCGGACAACTACTAGTGGTCACCAGTATTAGCGTCAAAAATCTAAAACAAAACAAATAATAAAATAATTATTTACATTTAATAAACGAATTTGATAAAACAAGTTTATAACTACTGCACTAAATAATTCTCACTGTCCCATTTAAAAACAATTACAAACTACGTAACTATATTTACGTCAATTCGTATGAAAATCTCTCGATTGACAATCACACATTATTCCCGATTACGACCTAATGACGCTTAATCAATAAAACTCTCACCTCTGCTTGACTTCAAGCAGGACATAGTCCAACGGGTAATCTTTGAACTCCAATTCGCAACTTAATCATAACCACACTCGAACCCTCATCATTCACGAAATATTGAGTGAATAGGCTTTTGGCTAATGAATGTTCTAAAAGTGAAACAGAAAATCATACATCATAGCCAAGCCATTCTACACTTTTGCACAAAGACACCTCCTGGTTTTTGGATCCCCTCTTGGTTTTCATGCATTTCAGCTGCAGCTGGTCTTTTCGTATATCCATCCACTTGATTTTTTCTGATCATGAGTCATGGCTTAGTTTTGTAAACTCAATCACTTTATGTAATTTTTTTGCAAATGGAGAATAAAGAACTTGATTAAGTTAAATGGCACGTATCTTTCGAGTCTGCAGATTACGGACGTGGGTATTTTTTTCTCCTGAAAGATAATTAATTGCAGTGGTGGACGAGAAAGGTCAAATGACCTGCAAGATGAGATAGAAAGTTAATGGTGGATAAGTAGGAGTTAAGGAATTAAGTGACATTGAGATTACTGTGATTGCTTTGAAATGTGGATGGTGCTGGATCTAAAGAATTGTGAAGACAGAGGTTGAAATGTCAGCGGAAGTGGAGTCAGTGGGTTTACGGGAGGATGGAGACGAGGAAGATGTGGGGGAAGGGTCGCCAATGTCAGAAAGGTGGGATGGATTTTATATAATTTTATATTTATTGCATCTTTATTTATTTAAAATATGTTTAATTTTAATTTAGATCACCAAGCAAGATAACAAAGTCTTTATCAATCGACCTAAAGATTTGTGGGGTTTGTGGGGACAAAGCGCTCGGGAACAACTTTAATGCAATAACTTGTGAATCCTGCAAGGCGTTTTTTAGACGGAATGCCCTCCGCTCCAAAGTCTTCGTGTGTCCTTTCAACAATAATTGTAAAGTGGATGCTGTGACACGACGATTCTGCCAGAAATGTCGGCTGAAAAAGTGCTTCGATATTGGGATGAAGAAAGAGTGGATCATGACGGATGAGGAGAAGCGGATGAAGAAGCAGAAAATTGAACAAAACAGGTTGAAGAGGTCGGGCATGGAGAATTCATCAGGGGGGAATAATTCTGGAGGTGAAGACCAAGATGTGGCATCCCCTCCTGCAGCAAAAGTCCATATTATTGAGGTAGAACGAGATAATCAGCGACCTGTACCTGCACCAGCTGTGGAATCTATTCTGCCTGATTATGAAGACTCTGATCAGTTGACGATTGATGAAGGGTTATCACCCAAAATTCAGAAGCAGCCGATGGGACCGCACAATCAGAATAATTCGTCTGCTCCTTACTCAAAGAAAGGGAAGGAGAGGAATATTATAAGTGGGGCTTCATCCAGGAACCAGTCTCCTACTCCGTATACTGGCGTTTATGATCAAGGCAGTCAACCCGATTTACACCAGACACACTTCCAACATGAGAACCATCAAAGTCAAAATTCATGGAATGACGGGGATGACTCTTCCTCATCAAGTTCTACATTATCTCAGCCTCCACCCCCGCTTTGCAAGTATCCGCCGAATAAAAGACAACTTGTCAGAGACAAGTTTTACGCAATTCAAGACGAAACTGATATGAAGACACAAGACAATGAGCCGTATAATCAAATGCCTCTGCTATCATCGTTGATTAGCACGGGTTATCCGGAGTCCTCTCCAGATCCTATTTCGTCACCACCAGTGCCTAATACAATCGAAGGTGAGGATGAGTCTTCTGTAGTGAATGGCAGCGGAGAACATAAGACGAGTCCCGTTTACCCTGTCTCAGTGATTCAACAACATCAACAAAGGGTGACACAACCAAGACAGAATCATATTGTTTATCATGAAGACATTCAAACTCACCACCATCATGAAACTTCTCCAAGTTACGATTATCAACAACTCACTCAACAAATTCCAACTACTTCTCGAAACGGAATGGAGGAGGATGAACTGAAACCGTATGACATGCTATCTATGACATATGCTGCAGCCGCTGGCCAAAACCAATATGACATTAGGAAAGCAGATGGTCACGCTGGGGTCGCTCCAATAAGACTTAATACGATAGATTCAATCTTGAGTATCGCAATAGCTGCGGAATTCAACTCGTTTGGTGTGCTTGGCAGTAACTTACATTCCAGAGAGTTGAATAAGGCGGAACAGAACAAGTTAAATGAGTTGCTTTTGGCGATTCCAGCTCTTCACGCACCGATTGACGCTGAGAGGCCTATTAAAGTTTCGGTAAAAGCTATAAAGTAACAATTTTTATGTTTGTTTGTTTGTTTGTATATTTCAATTTGTTTTACTCTAATTTTTAGGAGACTTCCGACCCTTCCCACAATACAAATATTAGACTTTAAGACAATTCTTGTTCCAAAGATAATTTTTATTTATTTATTTATTCCCACAACACTAGCGCCCCATCCTGGGTCATTATGCTAGTTGAATACTTACATGAATCATTAAAAATACAATTGATCCTTTCCTTAATATTTACAGATATTTGGAGTCCATTTATAATGGCTGCGAGGCAAAATCGTCATACTTGCAACTTATAAGGTTAAACGCGCAACTTCGTGCACTCAACTCCAGCCATGTCCGAGTCTTTCTGGAAATGAACCCTAAAGAGGTTGAACCTCTCCTTATTGAGATATTCGACTTGAAGTGAAGAAATCGTTATTCTTATCGTTAATCTATACAAGGTAGTTATCCATGGGATAATTATAGTCTTAGCTTTTTTAAATAGCAATATGCCAAAGATTATGTAAAAGTGTACTTCAATGCAAAGTGCTGCTACCATTTACTTCTCGCTAATCTTAATAAATAGTCAATACCTTTAATTTTTAGATGTTGAAATTGCCGTGCGTAGACAATTCTAAAACTGGTTACAAAGACAAATAATCCTGATTATTATGTATTTACTACAATATGCGAATAAATTATGTATACCCGGTTATGAATGTGATTGAGCTCTCATTTTGTAGTCATGGTCTTAATTCTTAAATGTTTCAGAAAGAAAATTAATTCCAGCTCATATCTGATTCATCCAATTTGGTTAAAATTACATTATATTTAATAGTCAATAATACATAACTACTAAGCGTATAAACATAATACATAATAATAATAATAATGAGCGTAATAATACATAAAACAAAATGGCCTCCAGAAGGATACAAAAAGAGATAAAGTTGATAGAAGATCATAAATCAATTTGATTCTTAAATGTCTTAAATGGATAATGTACAACTGTTGATACTTAACATGTTTCAATGCTCATCATCATTATCCATCTCATTTTCCGGATCTGTCTCTGCAACAGTGTCGAGATTCATCTTATCAAAATGTGCCTTCTGCTTTCTTGCCTCGTAAGAGAGGACAACACCCTGCAAATCTCCAGCAACCTCCCTATCAGCTTTATTGACACGCCTGCACCTTCCCACAAACTGAACAAATTTCCCGTAAGACGCCAGGTTTCTCAGGATCACGCAAAGAGTCACCTTCGGGTTGTCATAGCCTTCCAATAGCATTCCACAAACCACGGCGATCCGATACTGACCCTTTGTGAAGTTTTCAATCTCGCTTTCCTTGGCCTTGCCGTGAATTGCAACTGCGTAGTTCGCGTCCTTCATCTTGTAATTTAGTTGGGCTGCTTTTGCATCCGCTTCTAGAATTGTTTGCACGTAGACCATTCCTTGCGGCTTGAAGTTCACGAGCTTTTCTTGTTTCTGAAGAATGGCATGGATGTCTTCGGGAAATTCGTCCTCGATGACTCCCTCTTTAAACTCCAACTTTCGGATATAGCCACCGGCTTCTATAAGTCAAATAAATTTAATATAAGCTAAACATACTATTATTTATATAATGATTGAATTATTTTAGCACTTGCTTTCTAATTTTTCCTGTGTAGTTTCATAAGCAATCCTCTCCTCCGGAACGATTAGCGCTCGACCTTGTGGCGTATTCCTGAAGGGAGTTGCTGTGACGAAGATCAGCTTCTTGTCCACATTTGCTCCTTCCTCCTGGAAAGCTTTAACGATATTCTCCCAAGTCTTTGCTGGATAATGTTGAGCTTCATCGATGATCAATGTGTCGAATTTTTGAAAGAAGTTCCTTACATTCCTCACAATTGTCTTGCCATTGTAGACAAGACTGGCACAACTTCTTCCGCCAAACTTCTGAGCATTAACAATAACCACGTCTGTTGTAGGCTTTAGGCTAAGATCAGTTGATTTTTCAATTATATTAATACTCGGCATTATATTGTCCAGTTCTTCCCTGTTTTTAACAATTCCAGACTTTTCAAAGAAGGAGGGAATGTCTTCGTTGTTTCCGAACTCCGAAGCAAGCTGCGCACTTAACACCTTATATGGGGTGATGATAAGGACCTTCTTGCTTTTGAGAAGATAAGGCAGAGTTACAATCATTCCAGTCTTCCCCGAACCTGTTGGAGCAACGATAAGCATTGGCCTGACTCGCGTTGGCTTTGGTTGACCGCTTATACCTCGCGTTTTATCTTTATCCGATTTATGCATAGCGACGACAGCGTCCACAGCGTCCTTTTGATGAGCATACACTTTCTTAGTGTCATTTGAATTCACGGCATTATCCATCCTTTCTTGGACTGTTTCCGAGTAGTATTGGAATTGGGAGCGGCGGGTAGTGATGGCACGTGGCTCGGGCGGTGGTCCATCAGTTGCAATCCTGGCGACTGGACAAGGACCAATTCAATGATTATATAATTATATTTTAAAAAATTAACAAATGACTAAGTAATAATTTTAGTACCCTTGCGTTTCTTAACTACTTCTACTACTTTCACTGATGAATCGCTGCTACTCATCTTTGATATCCTGCCCCAACTCCTTCAAGTTTACACGATTCTGGTCACGAAAAAATTAACTTACTGCTTGTCAGTTTATAGTTCAGAATCTGAACTTCAGATGTTCTTGTTAATTAAAAAAGAGCAAAAATAAAGATTGACGAACGATTTGTTCTTAGATTTTTATTCCCTCGATCTCACTACAACACCAAAAAGCAAAGTGCTTTTTCAGAGAAGCTTTTCTGGAGACTCGACACAAAGCTGAATTTTGACAAAACTGAATTTGCCATATTCATATTCAGCTTTGCCACATTCATATTCAGCTTTGCCATGTTCATATTCAGGTTTTTGCCATATTCATATTCAGGTTTTTTGCCATATTCAGCTTTGTAAAACCAGCTTTGTATATTCAGCTCCATCTTTACACTCATAGACAAACCTTCATCTTCTTATTCTGTCGTCTGCCGTCGTTTTAGCTTCGCATTCGTTTATCCCATCTTTGTTCAGCATTTTTTATATGGAAACCTGGAGTCAACTCGTAGGGGATTTTTATGCAAATTTTATCATATAAATGGTAATGTGGAGTTCATCAACGATTAGATTGAATTAGAACGATTAGTCCCTCTTCCGAGAAAGTCGTTTTAAATAAATTGCCAAGAGAAACTCTCACACTTCTACAAACTATTTATTGCTTTATCAGTCCATTAATAGAATGAGTAATGTAACCACCAGAATTATTCTTAACACTACAAAATTTTAAAATTCCTAATCACCAACTTATTAAGAAATTTCCCAAATCTTTAAATCGCATGAATAAAAATTGTTAAAAAGTGAACAATCACTATTATAAATGTTAAAGCAAAAGTTTAAATAAGCTAAAATGTGATTAACAGTACTACAAAATGTTTCAATTAGTTCAATTTCAATGAGGTGGAAGGAGGAAGGGGTCGGTTTCCATCATTTCAATTCCAAACATGTCATCAACTTCCTGACTTTGGTAGCTCTTCCACTCCTCCAAAAACTTCCACATTGTTGGGGACACACATTGATGGCACATAAACCTTGAGCCACCATTCCGATCCGGGACGCATTCGCACCGTTGGCATTCTGATGGATGAGAGGTTTGGGCCACACGTCGTGACCAAACATCAATCATCTTTTTCGATAAGTTGTCCGTCGTAAATCTAGTCCCGTTTGTTTCAACAGCTAATGGTGTACACAAGTCTTTGGGGAGGTTGAGCTGCTTCTTTAAACTCAAATCGGGTTCAAGTGGTCCTCTCTTAGCATGGTGAGATGTATACGCCCCGTTTATATCAAATCCGTAAATTTGCACATCCTCTTGTTTCTTTTCCCCCTATAATATTAAGCCATTTCAATATAAAGTACTTGGGAATATATTTAATTTTTCACTAACCTGCTTCCAGTTAAATGGCTTGGGCGTAAGCATATGCAACATAAAATCATTCTCGACCAGCAAAGTCAACGTATCCGCATACCGCACCGAATCCCCACATTTCTCACTTCCGCAAGTGATAGCTATCAATTTCTTAGAGACGCCAGCCCTGAATGTCATCGTGCTTGCGAAATGTATAGCGCTATACAAATCCGCATTCCTCTCTCCACTAACGTTTTGCTTATCCGGCACTTTGAACAACGTACTATGCGACCAAACGCTTGAGGACGATGTTTGAATATGAGCATTGTAATGTATCCCTTGCCCACCATACCCCACGTAAGCATATCGATTGTCAGTTATCCCTTCCGCCCTCAAAGCCGTCTCTAATTTCGTTATAGCACTGGCTATATCCAATTGGTCCATGCAACTCTGCTCTTCCACCAAAACAACTATGTCAGACGAGGATGGCGGTTTCTGCACCCCATTTCTTTCAAGCGTCACGTTTTCTCCTGTAGTCAATGCTGCCCCGCTCATTAATTTGCATCTTACTGAAATCAAACCCCAAATTTTACTCAATTTCTAAAAGGCTTCTCGAATTTGATTAGAAAACTATTTTACCGCATGTCGGTGGCATCCACACATCCACATTGTTATTTTGGCATTCGGTGACATAAGCGCTCATACTTGTGCAAGCGCTTTCTGGTCTGCTTGCACTATTGACATTTCGCGACACGTCATACTTGCACATCTCCATGTAGACTGCAGTATCCACAGTATTAAAGCAAGGTCTCAAAGGAGAATTCCGGTTTGCAAGCAAATCATAGCAGATATTATCAACATCG
>JAHZMU010002303.1:0-12727 GCA_027743725.1 Rambutsinella grinnellia | reverse complement strand
CAATAGCACCCAGATTTTTTAATTAAAAATTATAATAATTATGATGGATTAAACAGGGAGAAAGAGATGCATTTAGGCAGAGAAAGGTTTGGGATTGTTTGGCTTACGCTTGTTTTTTGTCTTCGTATGCCCCATGATATTGAAAGAGGTGGAGGTTCTTTTTACGCTTCAGTTTGCTTGTTTGTTGTTGTTGTTTTAATGACATGTGCCAATTGATAGTTGGGGTGTGCTAGTGTGAAATAAATTGTTTATTTGTTTGAATTTCGAAGTGAGGCTTGTGATTGTTTGTCCGGACAAACTTAAAGTGAGATAAAATTGAAGAAACGTGTAAAATGAGTGATAAGATTGAGAAGGTAGTGGAATCCCCGGGGATTCAAAATAGATACCTAGAATTTTATAGGAAATATAACAAAAATGATTATGATTACAGCAAAATTGATAAGAAGAAGTTGATGGTAGAGAGTGAGAAGCATGCGTTAACACAGTCAGATTGTTCTACTTAAACTATCTTGTTGAGCCGGCTCAACTCTATTAAATTAATTATTTTGGTCATTTACTTATTGTTCCAATGAAATCTCTAGCCCTATCAATGTCATTCACATCACTAATCTTATCAAAGTCACTCACTCACAACACTTGCTTTTTCACCATCTGATTCATTATTCAACGTGAAAAAAAGTCTCCCAAACTCCCACATTAAATTCAAAGCTGAGAATGGGAAAGAGAAAAATGAGATCAGTACATGCGTTCCACTGGCAGGCTGTGTAAAAATAGCAAAAAAAAGGACACGGGGGAGAATCGAACTCCGGACGAGTTGATTACCGTCCAAGCTCTAGACCACTAGACCGCCGACGTATACCGAATAGTCAGTTTGTGAGCCACATGCATTGCGGGTATGCTCTCCATGTTATTTGATGGGAGAGAGTGAGTAGCATGCGCTAACACAGTCAGTTTGTGTGAGCCAAATGCATTGCGGGTATGCTCTCTCCATGTTATTTGATGAGAAAGAGTGAGCGACTAGTTAGTGATCAGCAATGCAAAATCGGATAGATTTAATACACCAATCTGGGTGTAATAACAAACCCTGTGCTCATCCCTATCAATGCCACTTTGCTAATAACTTCTTGGCAAACGCGGTAAGCAAGACTGATAATAACATGCCACTTGTAAAACAAATTATCGCCTCTCCTCCCCAACGGAAAATTCCCCAAGTTATTTAAAAGCGTTCCCAAAATTTCCAACAAAAATGCCAACATTTCAAAATATATTATGATAAATCTGATCCCTTCAAAGACGCATGTAAAGGTAACTATGCATCTCGATACTAGAATAATCGATGCGGGAAAGTTGGGAAAGAGCATAGGAAATGTATAAGAAAACGGGTCCATCCCAGTATAAACTCCGAACGGAGTTAGAAAGAATGCAAGTGCACTTAATGCAGTTACGAGTAACTTTTCGATGAATATCGCAATTCGCATGTGCATATCCACATCGCCCCAGTTTTGAACGATCTGTAAAGTTTCTGGAAACCAAAGAAATTTATTATTTATAATAAATAATCTTATTTTATCATAAAACCTTACCAATTTTCTCCTTGAGACTTGTCATGCAACGAAACCCGTGCGCGAGATCACTCGAATCTTTCACAATGACAAACGCATTGCCCCAAATGCAAACCGAACTGCATCCAAGCAAGCACGACCCCACTGCCAATGCTATCCCGGCATCCTTATAATTAAATATTACGTAGACACAAGACCCAAATCCAATCACTCCAGCTACAATGAACACATTAAAATACCAAAGCCAATAAGAGGGGTCGGTAGCTGGACTTAAACGCTTTCTCATCCCATTCTATAATAATAGGTGATATGGTACTAGCCCTGTGAAAAATCTTGGCGTGGAGTTGTATCGCTTCAGAAGTGTGAAACTGGAGGGAATCCGGTTTATGAAGAAATCCCCGAAATGTAGTTGAGATTTGAGTTGATAAGTGATCAAGTAAATGGATTTTAAAAATTTACAAAGTGAATACGAATAGTCTAGAAGGTATACTGAAACCATAACCGAATAAAATTTCACTTTTGAAGTCCTAAAAAACCTGGAATTTTCCAAAGTTCCTTTACCACTAATGCAAACCTAAGTGAGGTCAAGTAGTAATAATTTATTTATGAATTATATGCATTTCAGCTTACCATATTCGGTGGAAAATTACCTGGATTTTAAGTCAAGCAAATGAGACAAATTTTATTCCGCCTCATATCATTATTGTACAATTTTCGAAATGGTTAAAACCTTACGGTTAGTGAGAAAAATCATGTCAAATTCATGGAGGTTCATGTCGACCAATGACAATTTCGAAAAATTTCTGACGAAGAAATAGAGAAGTTTAAAGCTATTTTATGACTTTTAATTACTACTATTTTGTCGGCCATGATGTGAGGAAACGCATTCATGGAAAAAATATTACAAAAAGAAAATCATGTGTGATAAAACCCAGTTAAATTCATGGAAATCATGGAGGTTCATGGAGGGTGGGTTTTATCGCACATGATTTTCTTTTCCGACTATTTTATCCATGAATGTATTTCATTACATCATGGCCGACACAATAGTAGTAATTAAAAGTCATAAAATAGCTTTAAACTGCACTATTTCTTCGTCGGAAGTTTTTCGAAATCGTCATTGATCGACATGAACCTCCATGATTTCGACATGACTTTTCTCACTACTTACGGTATAATATTCCTACCCTGAGCTAGCAATTGGAAAATATTTTCTATATTAAACTATTAAAATTCACTGCAAAAGTATCTAAGAAAAGCAAAATATGTCGAGCTCGTAATTCAAGTGCCATCAAAATTATTCATTATATGTCTACTAATTTGTTATGCCGTGTGTGGAATAAATTTAAAAATTTCAAGAAAACGGTAAATACGTCAATAATAGCTTAATTAAAAAAGCTTTTAGTTGATTCTGATAATAATCGGCAACTTCAAATATTGCGATCTAATTCTCAGTTTACCCAAAAGTCAAACAATTTCCCAAAAAAAACACTGCCCTACTTTTGAAGCTATGTAAGTGATCCCCCAGTTCCTAGCACTTTTCCTACTCCTAAACCAAGAGCGCCGGCATCAACTCCGGAATCAAAGCTTAATCCCGTCTTTACCTCAACAGAAGAACAGTCCTTCTCCCCACCTATGCTTTACACTTTGTTAAAAAATAATTTATTTATTGATTTAGTCGTTGGCGAAAACAAGTTGTGTCAAAACTTATATTTTACGTCGAAGGGAATACAAAAATCTATCTGCATTCTTCAGGATGACAAAAATTGTTGGTTGGTCAAAAAATACATAACAATTTCTGCTATAATAAAAACCGATTAAATTTAACACAAATTAGTGAATTTATAATGTTTTAATTGATTCAATTCCTAATGTTTTTGAAAAGAGCTCTCCCCATCAAGAAGGTATCAACCGTACGAAGCAACACATCATAAGCAAACCGAATATCAGTTCCTTGCTTAAATGGGTAAAACGACCCACATCAAATCGCAATCGGAAATACCGACTTTTTCATTTTTTCTTGCACCTTAGATCTCACAAAGCTAACCGAAACTTTCCCATCTTTACTTAAACAAATGGGATGGTAACGCTTCTCCAGTAATTTTGCACTATTCTCCTCCACAGCAATCGCCAATGGCATTAAAAGAACGGCGAAAAATGTCCCGAAAAGAGCGATAACAGGAGCAAACCAATAAATCAATAAGGGAAGAACATAGTACAATCCAAATGTGCAGTAATAGCTAGACACTAATAAAAGGAATCCTACGCCCACCACGCTCATCATCACTTGACTTATTGCTTCTTGACAAATCTGATACGCAAGAGTTACAATGATATGCCACTTGTAAAACAAATCATCGCCTCTCCTCCCCATCGGAAACTTCCCCAAATTATTCAAAAAGGTTGTCAGTATTTCAAACAAAAAGGCTAAAATCTCAAAATAAAGTACGATACATCTTGCCGCTTCGAAACAGCATATGAAGCCAATACTACATCTCAAAACTAAAATGATCGATGCAGGAATCTTGGGAAGTAGTTTCGGAAATGTGTAGGAAAAAGGGTCCATCTCGACATATATGCCTAATGGCGTTACAAACCATGGAAGCGATGCAAAAACAATTACGAGTAACTTTTCGATTAGTATCGCCACCCTCATGCGGATATCTACATCGTCCAAGTATCCTCTTATTTGTAGGGAATCTACAAATAATAGTTTTGACTTTAAACTTACAAAACTTAATTTTTATAAGAATATGCCCACTCACCAATTTTAGACTTGAGACTTGTAAGGCATCGAAACCCGTGCGAAATATCACTAGCATGTATTATACATACAAACGCATTACTCAAAAGACAAATCGATGCGCATCCCAAAACAAATGAGCCTGCCGCCAATGCCATCCCAGCCTCTTTATAATTAAATACGACATGGACACACGAGCCAAAACCGATCACACCAGCTATAATAAATACAGTAAAATACCAAAGCCAATAAAAATGACAAGTTGCTGGGCGGGGTATTGCGAACGCTTCTGCTTTCTCATCCCATTCTATTATAACACGTGATATATAATTTGCCTTGAGATAAATCTTTTGGTGGAGTAGTATCGCCTCGGAAGTGTGAAATTGGAGGGATTCCGGTTTATGAAGAATTGCCCTGAACGTATTTAGAATTTGTATCGAAAGGTTGTTAAATAAATGCATTATTTCAAGAAAAATAGACAGTTGGAGAAACTTGGCATATAAATGTCAAGCAAAAAGGCTACAAAAATGACTGAATTTATAAGCAATTTTTATCGTCTGAAATGTTTTTCCGCTTAAAGTAGTAAGAAATCCATATTTTTTATAAAACTCTGTCTATTACTTATCTTCTTATAAAAGTTAATGCAATCAAATAGATAGAGCATTTAATAATTTATTTCATTGATTTTTGCTACAACTTGAGATATGAGTGGGAAAAGTAGCAAAAAAACTGAAAATGCTTTATTCTGATTTTTTTAAAAATCGAGAAAAATATCTAATATATTTACTTATCGCCAAATCAATTTTTGCGATGATTTAGGTTCGTAGCATTTAATGTTGAAGTGGGAAACAAAAACTTAAGATTTAAATAAATTGATTTCCAAAATAAACTTGACGTTTCGAATTTCAAACAGTTATACTCTTTCCTTAAGCTAAAGTAGTTTCTCATGCGGGAGGAAAATGATTGGCATGTGAAATGTAAATGAACAGATTATCTACGTTTTGCTCTTTCTAATCTATTCCAATACTTTTAAAAAGCACCCTTCCTATCAAAAACGCATCAGCCGTCCGAAGCAAGACATCATACGCGAAACGAATATCCGTCCCCTGTTTATATGCCGCATATAATATGCGTAAAACGGCCCACACCAAACTGCAATTGGAGACAGCGATTTCTTCATTTTTTCTTTGGCCTTAGATTCCACAAAAGTGACTACAACTTTCCCATTCTCACTTACACAAACGGGGTGGTATCGCTTCGCCAGTAATTTTGTGCTTGTTTCATGTACAGAAATAGCAACCGGGATTAAAAGAGCAGAGAAAAAAGTACCGAAAATAGCGACAACAGGAGCAAGCCAATAAACCAGTATTGGAACAACTTGATACAAGGCAAATGTGCAGTAGTAGCTGCACACCAGCAAAAGGAATCCTGTGCCCATCATAATCATCGACATATCACTATGAATCTGGTGGCAAATCCGGTATGCAAGCGTTACAATGATATGCCACTTGTAAAACAAAAAATCGCCTCTCCTTCCTATCGGAAACTTCCCCAAGCTTTTCAAAAAACTTGATAGTATTTCCTCCAAAAACGCTAACATTTCAAAATAAAGAATAATAAATCTTGCCGCTTCGAAACAGCATATGAACGTAACGATGCATCTCAAACCCAAAATTATCGATGCGGGAAAATTTGGAGAGATTATCGGAAATGAGTACGAAAATGGATCTAACTCTACGTATGTTACTAACGGTGTTAAAAGCCATGGAACGCAGCTTATTACAATTACGAGACACTTTTCGATTAATATCACGAATCTCATACGGATGTTCGCATCGCCTAAGTACCCGCCAATTTGTACAGCTTCTGTAAACATTTTTTAAAACAGTTTTTAACTAAAACAGTTTTTTATAACCACTTACCAATTTTAGACTTGAGTCTTGTCAAGCAACGGATTCCGTGAGAGAGGTCATTCGCATGCTTAATAATTACAAAGGCATTACCCCAAACGCAAAATGACAAGCATCCAAATAGGAATGAAGCAAAAGCCATCGTAATGCCGGCATTTTTATAATTAAATATGACATGGATACATGAACCAAATCCAATCACTCCAGCTACAACAAAAATATTAAAATACCAAATCCAATAAGAAGGGTAACTTGGTGGACGAGGTGTTCTAAACGCTTCGGCTTTCTCATCGCATTCTATAATAAAAGGAGCTACTTTATTAACCCTGCGATAAATTTTATCGTAGAAAAGTATCGCCTCGGAAGTGTGAAATTGGTTGGATCCTGGTTTATGAAAAATTTCCTGGAATGTTTTGGAAATTTTAGTTTATAATTTATTAAGTAACTGCATGGTTATGAAATGAAAAATATTTGTTACGCCCTTGAGGGTAGCTAAAGACTAACTTAAAAAATCTTTTAAAGAGTTGATCAGTTACAAAAGATAAAAAAGTATTCAACTAGTTGAATTAAAAAGTATTTTTTTGTTAAAATCTGCCCCTAATTTTGAAGCTTTAATACAAAAGTTGAATAGTTTTTGTAGAATGAATTATTTATTTATAGATTCTTCCTTTAAAATGATCAATTTAATAGTTTATAGATAGCGCATCATTAAATAAGGGAAATAGATTCAAGGATATAAACGGTTAAACGAAATTGATTTTGTTCAATTCTTTACCATAAAAGTAGCGTCGCTTTACATTTTTAAATAAGTTTAATAAATTTAAAGCGGTAGATTACATTTCATCAACTTCTTTCTACCTTTTGGGTGACCATCCTGTCAGTTTTATAATATTGGGTGAAAACCGGAAATCCAATAAATATAATTGAAAAACATACGGAACTACCTGAAATTGCAGATCTCTTCCTATTGTTTGTTTGTCCTCTCTGAGACCTTCGATTACTTTGCGGACTTCCGCAACTATTTCCTTTTTGCATAAAACTTCCGCATCACTCTTTAAAAACATTCCAAGCACGATAAATAGAATATCGTACGGAAGTTGGTATAAACACTTTAAATACATACATCGCAACTTGTTTATGCTGGATGATTTCATTTTCATACCAAATCTCAGTCGAGATGCTTCGCTCTCTATTGCACTTTCCAAAGCTTGATTCCAAGCCGATTACAGCCAGAATGGACGCTTTCATAAAATTTTATCTTATCCTTTTGTCCAAGCATATATTCTATTACAAAGTAGTATCCGGGTTAAGTTTTCCGTTCGAATTGGAACAATGTTCTATTAACATTGTTGGAACTGAAGGTGAAATTCAAAAGATAACTGGAACTACTTTCACATCTGGCGCTTTTATTCCGTACTTTAATACCTTCACAATATATCATTATAACAAAATAGATTTTGCCTACGACAGAGACGAACCAACGAGCAAAGTTTCGTTTAATCTATTAGATCTAACTGGGATGCAGTTAAGCGGAGACGACTTCGAAATCCATCATGCCGAAAAATATTTCCGATTTACACGAAAATTCAGTCCGAACGAATGCACAGTTTTTATCCTGCTTACTCTAACCTTTAAGCAAACCTTGATTGCAATTCAGAACTCCGGATTTGGGACAAGCGATCATGCCATGTTTTTTATCAACGTTCGCCAATTCACTCTCGAGAATCGAGTCATATCTCGTTTTTGGGGGAATGGATTGTTCTTGACAGACACAAAACCTTTCCATGCAGCTATAGTTTTCTATTCGAAAGAATATCCATGGATTGTAGGGCTCCATTGCTATTTCTGTCCAGATGGAAATTTTAAATTGCTTGACTTGATACACGACTCAGATCTTAACTATATCAAGTCAATCTCCAAAAGATTAAATTCAAATGGCTACGGAAGACACACAGGTTTGGGTGTAATAGTTGAACTAGCTGTTCCCGACAAGTGCTTTAAGGACAGTGGTATTACAAACATTTACTCTGAACAAGTTCTTTCCTGCTTTCCCCCAGAGACAGCAATATTCGGCAGATTGGCTGAAGTTTTCAATGTGACCGTTGTGAAGAATGAGTTATTCATGCCTTCAACTGAAGCCATTGGAAAAACTTGGTTCATTAATGTTGTTTTAATGGAAAGTTTCTACAAGATGGTTCCACTCACACCTGCCATTGTTCGAGGTTATTACAGCTACTTTATGGATTTTCCATTAGATATAATGTTTTGCTTGGATGTAGCCGAAATCTCAAGTTTCGACTACAGCATAATCACAGTAATTAATTTACGTGTTTGGATCTGTCTATTCGTTGCTGTGTTGGGGTATGCATTTATCTACCAAAATGTGCTGATGGGACTAGATCTTCTCTGGGTGCTTATTGGATTGTCGCTTAGGTTCAATCATCAACGGAAAGTGATATGGCTTTACCTTGTAGCTTCAATATTTCTCGGAGCCACATACGAAGGATATTTTACGACGGAGTCAATTCAAACCTGGAAATTCCCAGAACTTGACTACTTTATAAAAAAGGAATATCGAGCTTGGAATTACTTTGAGAGACACGACGATCAGTTTAAGAATTTACTGGACTCCTATTTCCTTTTCTTAAAATTTATCCCGTCCTTCAACAGTTACGATTTTATATTGCAGTTTTTACCCGACGATTCAAGTAAACAAGTTGCGCGTGCATTGCGAAATCGCACTATACAAGACTGCACATATGGCTTGGATTCACCCAAGAACTACTCCATCTCTGAAATTGTTCCAACAATGGCAAAAGAAATGCTTTTCGTTTTTCAAGCAGTCACGCCCTATTTCGCAGCAATGGTTGGAAACACAAGGACAAAAGAGGTTCAGGACAAATATCTATGCAAAACGTTTGACCAAAGAGAGATATATCGGCTAAGGTGGAAATATGACTTTAGGTTCACTCATTACATGTCTTACTTTGCATATCAAAAGTCTATGGAGCTGTATCAAGCTGGAATTCCAACTCACATTATTAACTTTATAACTGAAGCAAACAAGAAAGATTGGAAACCGCTTGGTTTTGAAGATGCCGGACGAAGTATTAAACCTGAGGCTGTGAGAGTAAATTCTGCATTGGGCGTGACATGGCTTGGACACATTGTACTATGCTTAGTTGTCCTTTCGTGCGTTTTCACGTGGGAAATTAGAAATTTGAGGGTGGAAGGCATGGACAGTGCTGATGTGGAAGACATGGACAGTACAAAGGTTGAAGACATAGACAGTTCGAGCACTGAAGAAAAAGAAGAGAGCAACATGAACACAAAGGTAGACGTAAGTCAGGATGAAACTGATATATTTGAAATTCATCATGTATCCGAGAGAGATCAAGTCAAGAAGGAAGAAATGCTGGAATTTCTAGAATGTGATTTAGAATTATAATTTAAATAATAAAATGCTTTAATCTAATATTCATTCAAAATTTATTTGGTAAGGGCAAAAATCATAGTAGAAAATTGTTTCATTATCCAAATTGGATAATCCAAATCATTAAAGTATATCGAATCCCTAACACATCAAATGACTATTTGGTTTTATAATAATTCAATTCCTTAACTTTAATTAAGAGCCCTGCCCATCAGGAAAGCATCAGCCGTACGAAGCTTTTTTTTGTCAAAAAAATTTTTAAAAAAATTTAAATACTTTTGCAAAATAGCAAATACCTCTGCAAATCGTTTGACTTTAAAGACAAATTTCTACTAAGGTGGAATACTAATAACGTAATGGAATTCTAAGAAACCGACAAAAGTAACTTGAAATCCAATCTATTTAGGTAAAAGTTATTTTATGTAAGTACCTGAAATTTTTAACAGTTGCTCAAGTTAGAAATCAATGGCATTAGCTACTTGCTGTGCTTTTGAAGGTTAAATAAGTAGTCTATTTCTGCTTTGCTTACTTAAATTTCTCTCCTTGAGAGATTCTTGACGGTCAAAATTAACGTCATAATTTTAATTTATTGCATCTTTGTTTAGCGTGAATTTATTTATTATCATAACGCGATTATATAAAATTTTTTAGCCTTATAGCTTATGCATGTCATTTCGAGCTTTTTTGGACTATGCTTAAAAATTTAAAAATCGAAATTTTTACCTACATATGTCGCTACAATTATTTTCCTTTACTTTTTCATGCAGAACCCCAAAATTTTCCATCAGATTCTGTTCTTTGTTAGGTCATAAAAAGTAATAAATTAATAAATATTAGAGCCACTGTTTGATCAAAATAACCTACAAATCTAGTAAGTGTAAAATATTTTCTATAACTACCTTAAACTTTTAAGCTGAGTTGTTCTAGAAAGAAATGTTATGTTTGGTGGCTGTCGGGCTTTCGAAGCTTAAGTAACCAGTATTTTTGTGTGTTACCCTCTTAAAAATTCCTTTTATGTAACGTCCTTATACATTAAATTATTCTCTTGTCAAGATATCGTCACAATGAATCTTTTTATTTTAATTTACTTTCTCATAACGTCAAAGTTTATATCTCATCACTTAAACATTGTGTCTGTGTTAAAATTTCCGATCGAATTGGAACCGCAATGTTTTATAAATATTGTTGGAAGTGAAAGTGAGAATAAGGAGATTAATGGGAACTTATTTACTTCAAATAGAGCCTTTGATCTGCCATCAAATACGTTCACAATTTACCATTACGATAAATTAGACTTTGCATACGATCGAGACGAACCTAGAAGCATTGGTGGCCAAGTACTTTCATTAACGGGTGCAGACTTTAGCAGAGACGAATTCGAAATCCATCATGCCGAAAAATATTTCCGCTTTACACGAAAATTAAGTCGAAATAATTGCACTGTATTTATCCTCCTTACTCAATTATTCAATCAAACCTTGCTTGCGATTCAGAATTCTGGATATGGAACAAGTGACCACGCCATGTTTTTCATCAATGTTGGCGAATTCACTCCCGAAAATCAAATCATATCGGGGTTTTGGGGCAATGGACTATTCTTGACGGATACAAGACCGTTTCATGCAGCTATCGCGTTCTTCTCAGAGGAACATCCATCGCTTGTCGGAATTCATTGTTATTTTTGCCCCGATGGTAATTTTAAATTGAACGAGTTGAGCGATGCAAATTATCTAAAGTCAATTTCGAAAATGTACAACTCGAAAGGCTACAGAAGACACGTAAGTCTGGGTCCGATAGTGGAAGTAATTGCGCCTGACAAGTGTTTTCAAGTAGATAGCAGGGCAAGCATTTACTCTGAACAACTCCGCTCCTGCTATCCCCCTGAGACAGCAACGATAAGCAAAGTTGCTGAGATTTTAAATATAACTGCTGTAAAACATCAACTTGCTTTGCCTCCATCAGAAATGTTTGGGAAAGATTGGTTCTTAAATAATAGTTATGGAAAGCTTTTCGAAAAATGTTGCTCTTATACCCGCAATTGCACGAGGATATTATAGCTACTTTGCCGATTTTCCATTAAACACGATATTTTGTCTGGATCCGGATGAGATTTCAAACTTTGACTACAGCATAATTACAATTATAACTTGGCCTGTTTGGATCTGTCTCTTTCTTATCGTGTTGGGGTACGCACTCATCTACAAAAACCTGTTGATGGGAATGGATCTTCTCTGGCTACTTATTGAATTGCCTTTGAGGTTTAATCATCCACGGAAACTGATTTGGCCTTATCTGGTAGCTGCGCTTCTTCTGGACGTCAATTACGAGGGATATTTCACTACGGAGTCAATTCAAATCTGGAAGTTCCCAGAGATGGACTACTTTGTTGAGAAGGAATATCGCTTTTGGTTTTACTTCGAGGGACACGATGATCAATTCAAGCCGATGCTAGACTCCATTTCCCTATTGTTACAACTTATGCCTTCATTCACCAACTACGACATTTTTCTGCAGATCAATCCAGCTGATACAGGTCAAAAGATAGCGGTTGCGATGCGAAATCGTCCATTACAAGAATGCGTATTTGGCTTGGATTCATCCGTAAACTACTCGTACTCTGAAGTTGTAAAGACAATGGCAAAAGAGAAGCTATTCGTTCATCAAGTCGTCGCGCCAACATTCGGGGCAATGGTGGGCAAAAGAGGGACAAAAGAGGTACTGGGCAAATACCTCTGCGAGATAATTGATCTCCGGGAACAACTTCAAATGAGGTATAAGTACGAGTTTAGACTTACACATTACATGTCTCAATTTGTCTACAAAACCCTTCAGGAGTTGTATCAAAGTGGGATTCCAATTTACATCATCAACTTCATAGTCGAAGCGAATAAGAAGGATTGGATACCTCTTGGGTTTGAAGATGCTGGAAGAAGTATTAAACCAGAGGCTGTAAGGGTAAATTCTGCTTTGGGAGTTACAGTGGAACTCCGTTATAACGGACCTCCAAGGGCGACATAAAAACCGATCGTAATAACAAGAGTTCGTTATAACTAGGGTCTTTAACATGCGTTCTTATGGG
>JAHZMU010002302.1:0-38962 GCA_027743725.1 Rambutsinella grinnellia | reverse complement strand
CTTTCTCTTTGACCTATGGCAGCATTTAGACTGCCATACATTTACAATTAATGGCTTCTGACCGCAGTTGAAATAATCTGCGTTGCAGTTAACGCTGGCCATTGAGTCGTAACTGATTAGGGGATGTTAAATACGTTTTGGAAAAGTGTTACGAAAGAGTAAAGATTATTCAACATTTCATTAGGAGTTAACTAGTTTTTAAGTTTGGGGGTGGAGGTGTTTAAAGAATGTCACGGATGCCACAAGACATGGGTTCGATTCAGCAACACCACACATCAATCAGAATGCCGAATGCTGCTGGGGATCAGGGGGCAAACCCTGCGAATAGTGCCAATGGAATTAACACCGTCGCCAGAGTGTTCGTCGAGAGGGACTATAGGAGTGGGATTGGGATAAGGTTCATGACCGATTTCCCTCAGCAAGAGCTTGGAGGGAGGGTGAGTTAAAAGGATTTTAATCAATTCAATCAGGCCTATAAAATTTTAATCAAATGATTTCTTTTGTATAGATTGACCAAGCTGTGTTTGTTGATACTATAAAAGATATAAACACAATGTTTGAAGAAGCGGAGGAGTTTGACTGCACAACATTTTGTGAATCGTGTCTGGGCTATTTAACTGCGAATTTAATCTACCTTTGTACTGATACCAAATATGACAAGGTTAGCGGAACGATGTGGTTGTCATTTGAAGGGAAAGTTTAGTTAATTAATTTAATGCTAATTTTTTTCAGTGTTTAAAACGTCTGACGAGATTTATAGATGAACAGAACCAGCGCGTTTATATGCCTAGGGGGCTTCATATAACGAATCCAATTGAGAGGGGTCTTCGCTGTGTAAGTTTATAATCTTGGAAATGGAAAACATTTTGTAAAAGACATGAAAAGCTAAGTAACAATTTTCTCTCTCATTTCAGATTGAAATAGTTATACTCGCTGATCATCGGTCGTAACGAACGAACGAATTATAATGAATTTACGTCGTCCAAGTGCTAAAATCATAGATTACTCGTAGGAGAGTCCTATATGAGGCGTTGTTATTTTGAAGTTATTAACAAAATTGTATTATGAATAGGTTTATAGTTTCGAATCGCTGTTCATTTTTCTCTAACATTTAACAATGTTTTCTTCAGGGATCGTACCATATTTATTTTTAAAGTAGGATTATTATTATAGCGCTCTAACCATTAACTTTTGCTTGCATTTATTTCCAAGCTTAACCCAGAAAATCATATTTTATTATCGACGAAGTTCATGTACAAAATTTTAAATGTATACCGAGAGGGGCGAGAGAGAAAACAGATATCAGTAATTAATGACTCTAGGGTTTCGTTAATTCAATTTTTTATTCAAAGATCGTTGACTGTTTTGTTGTTGCCGTGCTTTATACTATTTTGCAGAAAAGAATCCAATGATATTTTCACAATGTACTTTATAAAAAGCTTAATCTAATTAGTCTTTGGAGTACAAGAGACCCACTCTGTTTCATAAATGATTGATATTCCGCTCCCTGTCTTGTACTCAGTTTTTGGTAGCTGTAGTTGTTGTTAAATGATAAGCTTAAACCAGGTGCAGCCAATAAGCCTGGACGATGATGATGATGAAATGTGAATGATATTTTCCCCAGAACTATTTAATGAAGAAAAAGTACTGAAAAATTCTATATTAATATATGAATACTTGTAAGATATAATATGATTGTAGAAAGTATACTTATATGATTGTATCATCAGATACTGTAAAATGTTAACAGTTATGGTTTGAATGGAAAAAGTGCATTAATCGTAAGTGGAAAATGTGAATGCATGTTTAAGGGTTTTTAACTACTAGAAACAAAGATTATCAATTTTTGTTCTTTTTTCCAACTTATGTAGCTAAAGTACTAATAAAGGAAAACTCTGGAAGAGCTTTTGACGAACTGATTAAAGTATTTTGGAAGTCTACAGTTTCCTTCAATTATTTAGCCTTTTGTTCATTTACATTATCAGGGGCTAGAAAATCTAGTGATGAAATAATTTATGTCACTTCAAGCATATTATATTGATGATTTGATGAATGCGGAGCAGATGATAAAAAAAGCAGAAAAACTTAATAGATTGCTTTGGATTTTCATATGGCAAGGTTAGCGATGGTAATAAATTCTTTACTGATCTGGTCTGAATGTTTGAGTTGAACAATGCGTCAACTCGCAAATTTATTTATTTCAATTTGATTGTTCATCTGTCAGTAAATAATTATATAAAGATATATCAGGTATCATTTTCAATACTTGAACATAAAATAAAACTATTAAAAATAAATAACAATATATATGGCATTTCTGTTATGTCACATTGATAAAACATTTCCTCGAATAAAACGATTCCGAAAGTTCATTTAGGTAAGTTACTATTGTTCTATACAGTACATAATTTTACGTAATATCTGTTTAATTATCTTAACGTTGCTTGTTTATATCACTTCAGAAACAACGTCTTCAAGGCGCTTCTTATCGGATGTCTGCGCAATATAAATGGGTCTTCTGTTCCTAGAGTTTTCCTTCAGGTTTAACTCGGACGGAACTAAGCTCAGCGGAGAATCTGGAGTTGATTTCATAACAAGGTGAGGTAGGGATGATGCTAAGTACTGCGTAGGGACGGAGTTCTCTTCATCGGACAGCTTAGTAAGTGGAGTGGGAGCTCTCTCTGGTTCCGACTCAATGTCACTTCGGGGACCAGCTTGGAACTCAGTTGGTGGATCTTTGCAAAGACGTTCTACACAAATAAAAATTATAGAAGTAATTAGCTGCTCAATTTTAACATTCGCATTCCGTTTAACCTTTACTAAAAGCAGTACCTAAGCTATTATACTGATGAGCTGATTTATTCTTCCTTTTGTACTTCTTCGAGCTGCGCCGTAAGAAATCCCGAAAGACACTAGATGCTTGACTGGAACTTGTCTGTACATAATTTTAAACATTTACTATATTACTCTTTTATAACAGTTAATTTACATACAATCAAGCGTTATAGAATCACATTACCTTTGTGGAAACCTGGTCATCATCAACGTAGGGATGATCGAACGAGCCAAACTCTCTAATGTGATTGGTGATTTCTTCCAATTTCACTTCCGCTATAAATTAATTCCAAATTAAGTAATTAATCATTTTAATACGTGTCATGTAGTAGAAAAATAGTAGATCCGTTTTTTCACAACACGGTTGGAGGACACTTAAAATCTAACTCACCTTTCGATTTCACGAGTAGATTATGACTATCAACTTTCCCCATGGGACTCTTTATATCCAAAACTTCACAGGTATCCAACTAAAAACAATAACATTCAAGTTGATAATTGAAATTTCACAAAGTGCATTCAGAAAAGAAACACTAGTTATCGCATCATACAATTAAACTTACATTATAAACAATGACTGCATCAAGTTTTAACGAGTGTTGAGATAGGATGGGTTTAAGTACCTCCGCTACCTTCCGGTTAGGATTGGCTCTGACGCCAACCTTCCACCCATGGGGCAATTCAATCCCGATGAAAGCTCTTGGTTCCACCTTGATTTCCCTTGCAGTCATATCAGTCACTTTCATATTAACATCCAAAGCCTTTCCAGAAGGCACAGAGACCACTTCAAACGCTGAGTAATTAAACTCTCGTTTCTTCAGCAGCTTCTGGACAACAATACCCAAAGTCTCCCCAGGCATACAAGGGACTACCGTTGTAGAATTGTCTGGAAGTAATACTCTACAAATTTTGTAGCTTTGTCTTCTAAATCCGTCCTCTTGGTCGGAAGCCTCACACTAGAAACGAAATAAAATGGTTGCGAAATACTCTCATTTTATAGCAATCGTAAAACTTGACACCCTTACATTTGGATTCAATGCGGCTTGCTGAATAAAAGACAAATCTGAGTTGAGACCATCGGGATCACCCTATAAAATCAGAACAGTTACAATTAAACGGGTTGTTTAAACCCTTAAAACAACCATCAAAAAAATTGCAGGTTTAAGTCAAAAATAGCAAAATCATGTTAGAAGATGAGATTGTCCCAATCAAGCAAAACGAGCACAAAGTGAAATTCAGATTGGCACAATATTTTGCCCAAAAGGGTTACTTTAGGCATCATATCCGCTGAATAGCCGATTAGATCAGCTATCCAGTATTTTCTAATGCCACAACGCGAAAGTAGTGAAATTTAAGCAAGGCAAACTTCACTCGTAAATCGAACACTATGAAGCACTTTCTATTCTATTAAAAAAATAATTACGTACCTTTGGCTTATTCTTCTTCGATCTATTTCTAATATTCCACGGAAGTAAAGAGCGCCTCCTTCCATCCAGTGAAAGCTTGCTAGACTTGACACTCTCCTGCTCTGAGTCACTAGGCTCACCCGGTATTTGAGGGAGTGCCAAAGTTCCCGAAGAGTAGTCTCGGTATATATCAGAACGCAGGAAGCGAGGATAACAGTCGAACTTTAACAGGTTAAAGACTTGCGCAAGGGTCGAATCAAACATGTCTTGAGTTGGCTGATAAAGTACCTTCTCACAATGACAGCGAGCCTAAAACAAAGATAAGCAGGTGGCCGTTGCTTTACTGACAACTACAATTTTCCACACTATTTTTTAAAAATAAATTACCTGAAAGTCAACATTGACAGGGTCCGTAGCTCCATTCTGTAGATACTTTTGGAAGATGGTTGAGGCCATTGAGATCCGCTGCGACTGGGTTAGTCCAGGAAACGATTCTTTGAACATAAGACATTCTGTGTAGAAGTGGATGTTCTCGGCAGAAAACTCATGCTGAAGGAACTCCTGTAAATCAAATTCCAATTGATTAAAAACATATTCGTCAAGCCCAAAAACTGAATTAACTTATTTCTCACCGTAAATACTTGAAGCCCACTAGAATCTGCCAAAAGTTTTTCAATACACTCGGACCACTTCTTCACCCTGTTTCCATCCATCTTTGGCTTGGGCCTTTGCGGCACCTTAAACTCCCACTCTCCTCCGCCACTTGAGTTCTTCACATCCTACGTAAAAGTGAGCGAAAACACCATATGAAAACTCCATCTAACATATCCTCATAACCACCAGTACTAAATTTACTCTTTTAATCTACCCACATTTAAGATAAGAGAAGCGCATAAAACCCATTTTTCTACCATCAAAGCCCCAACATCAACTTCGGTGTTTACACAATAACATCACGTAACTGGCGAGCGAGCAATCAATGCTTCCCATCAACGTCACGGCCGCATACTGACTCATATCTTTGTCCAACGTTCATCGAATCAAAAAAATCTCATGAAGTTGAAAGTTGACATAGCAAACATTTATTTATGTAATAATGCGGGACTATAATAACCCCACTCGCTCTACCCTACAAACTTCATTGACAGAGTTAATTTAGCATTGGGATTAATATTTTTTCAAATAAACTTGAATATAGTGGGATTTTCTGGCCTCTCTTTCTCTTATCTGCCAAAAATAGCCGCAGTCATTTGGACGATTATAATACTAAAATAGATTTAATCTCCGTTTGGATTAAATTCAACCACTGCAGTGCACTGCCTAGCCTGAGTGGCTTAAAATAGTTCATTTCATCTACGTTCGAGAAGATCAAATTTTGAAAGATTAAAATCATACGACTTAATCCAAACGACGAGTCTATTTTAGAACTTTAATCGTCCAAATGGCTCTGGCTATTGAATCAAAATTGTCAAACTAACCTTATTTAAGGCAGGTGTCGAAGAACCAATACTGTTCCTAGAATCAAGAGGAATTGCCGCTTCACTCTCGCTCTCATCCGCCATACACAAATTCTCCAGACTTCTGGTTCCATTCCGAGAAATCGAAGCTCGATTAGGGTTGCTCTTGTTAAACTCGCTACTTGCACAGGGAGAGATTGGCGTCATCTTCTCCATGCTTTGACGCTTCTCTCGAGCTCTAGGTGGGGTGACAAGGACAGAAACTTCAATGGGTGGAGGGGGATGATGATGATGATGGACATTCGCGTCTAAGCTCAACCTGTGACCTTTGCTTGTTGATGGTCGCTCGCAAGCCCCTCCAATACAGTCTCGTCCACACAAAATCTCTTGCAGAGATTTCGGGTCGGCGTCAAAAGACATTGACTTTCCATAGAGTTCTGAATATTCGCGGCGTTTCCCATTGCCACCATCAATTGATAAGCTTCGAGGATGTTCATGCTGTTGAAACAAGCCGTATGATCCCGATAGGAGGGCATGATGAGATGATTTTCTCAAAGCTGGAGAGACTTTCCTCCTTGTTTGGGGGGACCTCGTATTCAAGTCACTTTGCCTTTGCTGAGGCTCCAAAATATCATATATTTGAGAACTATTTCGATCGCAATCATCTCTAAAGCCAATTCCGCTATCGCTATTACTTGAATTTGTGCTTTCAAGTCTTGTCGAAGCTTCACTTGGAGAACGCGGCGAGAGGTCATCAGAGGGTCGATGAAGTCTTACAATTGAATTCAAAATGCTATCTGCAGTTGCTGGGAACTCTGCACATTCTTGAAGCCCCAATACCTGTCCACTTTTCGGTACCGATAACGCTGTACAATGGATACCAAAGGAACGAGCACGTCGCCCATGTTCTGAATGACTTAACAGTTTAGGCTCCACCATGAATACATGACAAGCGTAGTTCTTCCGGGAGCCCGTGCTTGTCACTAACCCAAAGAATCTTCTGTCATCACTATAAGCTCCACAAAAAGCTATAATGCTTGACGAGTAAAAGGCCAAGGGCGGCCCTTGTTGTACATTTTGACTCGAACTGAATAGACTTATGCCATTTGATTGTATTCTTAACAACACGATGCTCCTCACCTGTAAAATTTCATTTCATTATGTCACTTAACCATTCATCATTTACCATAATCAATCAAATAAAGCCACCTACCCTTTTCTCTATCCTCAGCTTCTTCACACAAGCCGATATCGCTTGCAGCCTCTTCTTTTCTTGAACCTCTGGAATCTCTACGGACCCGATGTATCCCACTACAGCCTGGTAATTCGATGTTGTTGGTTCAGCGTTATCATTTATTTGTCTCACGGGATGGGTCTTTCTCACATTCCCATTGCTATCTCTTCTCGAGCTGCTCCCACTACTACTATGAGTATTAAATCTGTCATTACTAGTACTAGCTGGCGAGAACTGTGGCGGTGGCACAATTTTCGCTTTTGTTAAAGCCCCCATTTTCGCCGAGCTACTACTACTCCCTCCTGGGCTTTCCAGGTGACCAAATACACGAATAATCTCCACATTTGGATTGACACTTTTATTGAAAGACGAATTGTTACTTGAAGAAGGCACTTGACCCCTCGGAGGAATTGCTGGAATGGGACTCTCATCATCACACAAGTAAGGTAATCTTGGCACTCGTCGCGGCGTAGGCATTAATGGATCCCACGACGCCCTTCGCGCAGAAGGGGATAAGCTACGATGGTGCGAATCAGGAGAAGTGCGGCCCTTCACTGATATCTTCTCCTCGGAGGAGAGTGCGATGGAGGGAATTTTCGTATAGAGTGGAATCTTCTTATTACCAACAGTCTTGTTTAAGGGACGAGGGCGATGATGATACTTTGGCCGGATTTGTTGCACATGCTATTGTTTAATATTATGAGATAAGCACTATAAATTTTAAATATTTTATACAAAGCTACCAAAATAATTAACTAACCTTAAAACTCTCATCGTCCGAACTCTCGCTAAAGTACGAGTCCGCCACATGAAGTCTTAACAATGCACTACATCCACCAATTATACTAACAACATCGTCGTGCGCCATATGGCTTACGTCCTTTCCATTCACTCCCACTAAACAATTTCCAGGTCGAAGTCCTGCGCGGTCCGCCGGGCTTCCGTCAACAATACAACGGAGAAGGCATGGCTTCTGTCCACTGATAGTAAACCCATAGCCCATACTTCCCCGGAGAAGCTCTACAACCCGTATACTCCCTCTATTCAACCCGGTTAAACTAGAACCAGGCATATTGTTCGTCGGCGTCCCCCTCTTCTTCATCCTCCTCCTCATCCCCTGATGAGGCACAGGAGATGGAGGACTTCCTCCCTCCATTACTCTTGTCACTAGAGTGAAAGTTCACAAAACTATTTAAACTATGTCACATTTTTCTCAAAACGTTCATCACCGCCACCCCCAAACCATGTTCACTTCAAACTCCGACAAGTGTCATGATAACGACAGTGTTGGTCGGCCAATCCGTATCAAAGTGCAATGCATTGTTGTTAGCCGGAAATGTCTCGTGTACACGGACTCTCGCTCAATTAACCCACAGCTTATTTACCAGAAAAAACAAACAAACAAAACATTCTCATATTAAAATGCTGCATGTAGTCTTCATATCAACAGAGAAACTCGCACTAATACCATTTTACTTTTTTTTGTCAGCACAATTTTCTACCAACTTTCAACCTAATCATTCCTATAAAACTATCATTTAATTACATTCTTTACTAGTAAAACAATACCTTAATAAATGTTAATTAGTAAGCTTTACCATTTCGCTCAACCAATAATACTATTTTTACGATATCAAAATCAAAATCAAATTAGAAATGCCATATTCTTCTCAACTCCAACTTGACATCTTAATTGCAAGAAATGTGAACCGAATCCTTCTAGAAATTACACACAAATCATCTTACTTAATGTCCCTATAATTTCCCCCTCTACATAAAAAACCGTTGGGCTGCGACACTTTTAATAGAACAAAAGCAAATAGTAGTGAAGAATACGCATGAACATGACTTCCTGTCAAATGCCTACATGAAACTATGATCATATCATGATTACACTCATTACTCATCATCATTCATCAATCACCCATTAAAAACCCTTAACCGTCGAGGGAGCGCCACTCCCACCCTTAACACATTAAACGCGTCACCCACTCACTCCACTTATTAATCTCTATTTAGTCTGCAAAATTCAATTTAACAAAGAAGCCACCATAAAAGCTCAACAACATATTTTTTATTTATATGGGAAAAATTGCCAAGCTTGAACAACTTCTTAACTAACCAAGCTCACACATATCGTCATCATCCCCCAACCACTTCACACAACCATCTTCACCCCAACTTATGTGGTTTACTGTAACCTCACTGAGCAATCTTGGCTGCAAAAAACTGACAACATTTGTAGTTGCTTAGCGTACAAAAGTAATTAATAATGAGGGATGTTCTTACATGTTCTCATTTCCATGAGAAATTATTATACAAGAAGGGAAAAACTCGCTTCGCTCTTGCTTCTCTGTTGGTCGTCTATAATCTCATATCGTTTTATACTTATGATAACAACCAATCCACTTCACTTGGCGAATATGACATATATCTAACTTTACCTTTCGGGCTTTATGCACAAACTTTTTACTCTTTCAATTAAATTCATACAATTCTTAATAATTGAAAAATATTTTATTACAAAATGACCACAGGCCATTAATAAAGTTTAATCGTTTAATAAATTTCTTTCAAGAAATCTTCCCCTTAAAAACTGATTAATTCTATGGTCACGGCCACTTTTCTTTTATGCAAGTTTTTATTTGTAACGCTTAAACTATTAGCGCGTGTGGGTGGCATGGATAAAAAAGTGCTTGATGATAACTTGATAAAGACGCTCATCATCATTCTCAAAGAATGTGAGGTACTTCATGCATGACATGAGTGGCCCAGCTAAAGACGTAGTAGAAAAACGTTCCAACAAAAACGAAAAAATGGGTAAAAATGGTAGCAACTCTAAGATACGATATAACATGCACATGTCATCATACTTTTAGCCACATCGCAAAATGGAAAATAGAGAAATACCTCGCTAAAGAAGACGAGGAGCAGTACCTGTTTTCCTACTCCAAAAAACGCTCCTTTCCCTTTTGTCATTGTCAAATGAAATGATTACTTGGGAATATGAGAAGACTGACCCAAACTGCTCTTAGAAAGTGCTTATATATCACTTTGTAGAAAAATTTATTTGCCAATTTTTATATCTTGAGCCATTTACAAATACCATAATTTATTCTCATCCTCAACACTCACATATATGCTATTATTGAGCGGAAAAAATTAATATTTTAAAGAGCCATAATAAAATATGAAAAATAGAAAGGGCAAGTAATTTTTATAGGAAACAAATTCTCTTGTTAACTGAATTAATTAAGCAGTTTAAAAGCTCTTATTTACCTCCCCAAATAAAATATGACAATGACTATATTTAAATGAATAAATTACTTATAAAAACATTAAAATTTCATGAGTTTTTACGCTTAGCTCGTGTAAAAAGTAGCCATGTCAAGATGCTTCGTGACTTGTTAAGAATAAGCAGATACATTTTCCTTTAAAAAATGTCTTTAAGTTCATTTCATACCACTATCGTATTACCAATTCATGTGAAAATTATCTATATGATTAATCCAATGCCAGCTGCCACTTCACTACCAGGTCGGCACTAAACCTTTTAACTTTTCAGGATAATGATGCCCTAATCAAGTCTCTCTCTAAGCAATTGTATAATGAGCAGAGCAGAGGGCTGGCCACGAAAACGAGTAAGGCACACTTGCCACCTTGTTGCCACCACAGCACCATCAACAAAAAAAAACCACCAACAACCACCCCCATTACCAAATCATTTTTCATAACGATCCCTTACCATAAATGATTCCTTTTCGAGATCTCACTCTTCACCCAACCAGATTTTCTTTTTCGCAAATCACTTTAATCAAAATCACTTAACAACCATTAAACTTGAATACCTTTTAAAAATTATCTTAATTAGCTGTTTATAAGCTCCAATCAGCTCGGTTTAAAATCATTTAAATTACTTATTCTTTCCAACTCTAATTGATTACTACAGTATGCGAGTGGACTTCCCCCTTACGTTTTCCTCTAGACAATAAACCTCTCTCCGAATTAATTAAGCTGATAAAAATCCAGTCTTTTATCCTTCTCTCATGAAAAACTTACAACTTCCATTCCATTTTTTTCGCACTGCTTAACACACACTCAAATTTCCACCCCGTTTCACTTGAAACGCTCACCACCAAACTACTAAACTATTCGGGGAAGAATCTCAGGCGGAATTCCAAGAGATCTTTCTCAGCTTAATCTCATACGTAATAGTTAATAGGACACATACCAACGAATACCATCCTGTGCATAATGATAACAGTTTTGTAAATGAATCTCTTTTTTAAACTCATCTTTAAACTGTACCATCACCATCCTCTCTCCCTATCCAACTCCTTTTTATTATCGCAACAGGAATTACACTTGTAAAAAAGGATAATGCATGAATATTATTCACTTTATAACATTATTACCAGAGAGAGAGAAAAAATCATCCAATGAAGATGACACACAGGCCATACCACATAATAATATCTCCATGTCCTTTTTCACTACTTCCCACTTTAAACCGTACAGGTATATATTAGCTCGTTCGAAACACCAATTCATTACACAACACTACCTGTTTCGAAAAAAAAAGTTGGTGAGGATAAGTTTTCCTCTTAACATACCCGATATTTAGTCCACAAACATACATATTCCATCATGCAGAGAACAAGATTTTTTTCAGAGTTCTTTGACTCGCTTCAACAGTATTTAGAGAGGGAAGGCAAACTCTTTTAAACGAAAAGGTCTCTGAAAAAAATTCCTCCTCAGTCTTCTTCTTCACCAACAACTGCTCCAGGGCAAGAAGACTTTTCTCTTTCAGCATCATCATCAGAACAGAAGAGAGCCACGAAATAGAGCCTTCACATCCTCTCTCAGTTCCATTCTTCAACAATGGCTGATTGTTCAGCTATACCCTGAAACGCTCACATTCTTGCAAGGCAAAAACCAGTCAGTCACTGTCAAGAGGAGCTCCTCTCTTCAAAAACATTTTCTTCATGCTCAAGACCGTTCCTCACTAGTCTTTGTCGTCCATACCCATTTTACTTATAACGACATTGCATATTCTTCAAAGTTAACTTTTTCTCTTTTGCTCAACCTTGTTTATCCCTTTCCACTTTTTATAACATGGATCATTTCATTAAAATTACGTTACAGGTTAGCTTTTATATTTGTGCGGAGGTGGCTTCATGACTATCCTTGTTTACTCTTTCGATACACTGCCTAAATTGCATAATATTCATACATGCCATATCCTTAAGTAAAAAAGCATATTTTCTTTTCAAAAGATCTGACTCGAAACCGATTTTTCATCTTTAAAAGTTGCATAACAACTTGTTCCCCTCTGATATTTGCTTTAAAATTCTATACCCTTTTGTTTTTCTCCTCACAAAAAAAAATCTTCCTGTTACATTTTTTTCCTGTGCTGTACTGTTAAAGGATGCGAAGCTAATGCTCATGACAACTGACTTTGATCATTTTCTGCCGAAAGGCTCATCTACGACAGAGATATGATGAAACTGATATAAGTTATTTCATCCCTTTAAAAGTGAAAAACGCATTAAATCCTCCGCTATCGTAAAGGTAGGGAAGGTCGCGTTTAGCATTTTAGTTAATGAGATAACCTGCGAGAGAAAAAAATGAGATTTTTTTTTAACCCTTTTAACTACACGCCTAATTTATGATGCATTTTTTGGGCAGATACAATCTCACAATATGAACCAAGAGAGCAGAGACATTGTTTTTATTTTTTAAAAGCTGATAAACAAAACTGCATTCCTCTAATCTTATCATTACCAATAAAATGTCAATGGAGTCTTTAAAAATAGTGACCAGAATACGAGTCAAAAACTACTCATCGACAGAGGAATAAAAAAAGAATTGCTTCAGCCATGTTAAGAAAAGCTCTACACAACTCCAAGAATGCTGCCATGTTACAAAATATTTTAGCAAAAAAAGAGCAACTGTACACTGCTATTTTATATGCAAAACTGAAAACGCCTCGAGCCCCTGCAAGACCTCTTCCTTAACCATATTTATTTAGTGGTAAGACAACTGGTGCACTTAATGTTGGAAACGCACAGTTAAAATGGCATTAGCCTCAAGCCCGCTGTGTGCAATAATAGCCTAGTCCATTATCCTTATCAGTTTTTTTAGCAGACGAGAAATGGAATGAATGACGAGAGACTTTTTTCTCTTCTTTTTAAAGACGACCAAGTGGGAAAAAACAAGAAATGGTTAGCCAACTAATGTCTGTCTTGGCTGTAGTTAAGTATTTTTTTTATCAGTTATCAACAGCATTTGTTTCTAGTATAACCTCAGCCTCATACCCCTTTTACTTTATGCCTGACTTGATAACTGCGGGATGATATGGGTAGCTGATAATGACAATCATCTTCAACCCCTCACCCCTGCTGGTTCTGTTTCTCTTTTGCATTTAGAGAAAAACATGGCTTTATAGTGAAAAATTCAACCACGTTAAGTTAACAAAGAAACAGCAATGTTTTTTTATGTTACCCTTCTTTGTTCAGAGGAATTTTCACAGCGGTTAGCAAACGAGCAGTGTTCACATTAATGTGATTGTGGTTGCCAATTGCAAGCAGAAATAAATATTTTTTTCTTTCTTATGATACTTGTTAATAACAATGATAGTTTTGGTTGATGAATAGACAATTTTACTCACTTTTTCATATAGAAATGGCTTTGTGAGCTTGCTAAATTAATGGTATGCAGTGAGGATGATGGGGGTGGACAAATGTCTTGAAAATTTATCAAAATTACAAAATTAATTAAGAATTATCTGAAAACCCATCAAAATAAACTGAAGGGCTAGTTTGATACGTGTTAAATTAACACTGTTAATTCCATCCCATTCTAATTAATCGATCGCCAAAAACTAAACAGATGAATCTAATTATATTTTAAAAACGACCATGACCTACGATTATGATAACAGTTAATAAACTACACCTTCCAAACTAGTTGCAATTTGAATTGAATCAATTACTTACCTCATTTATACTCACTCCAGTCATCAAATCCTCCAATTTATTTCTATTAAACAACTCAATCCAACTATCCCACTTAAACCATTTGAAAACTTTCTATCCGATTTAATCAATTCCAAATCACAACTCGAATCATTCTAATTGCGACTTCAATCACGTAAAGAAAAAACAACAAACTAAAAATAGTCAACGACTATCCGAAAGTCGAGAGCACGTCGCACACCATTCACCAACCACCTTCTCTACTTCACTGAATCCCTTTTTGACTGTTTACTTCATGCACATGCCATAAACGCTCCATTCCCTACAATGCTATTCCCTCCTTGTCAAGTTCAAAGAGAGAAATAAACCGGCTCAACCCTCAAACCAAACACCCCAACGCTACATAACGGACGATTCTGTAACTCAAGGCCAGACTTATCAATTTTCCTCAATCCAACCTAATTTCAATTTTCAATCATCTAAAAATTACTTTCCTTGTCACCTCCCAAAAAGGAAATCATTATGAAATTGAAGAGGAAAAATCAGTCCAATCATGCAAATTAAAATTAATATCGCGATTAGTTTACGACTTATGACTTCCTTATAGAATCTTTCCGCAAACTCAACAACGATGCCATGTCAATTATGCGATATGGATTTAACGAGTCAATTAATATATGCCCATTAAATTTTATCATTAATGCATCCAATCTGGAACTTCCAGGTTTTCCAATAATAATTCCATTAAACAAAAACACGACTTTCCTCGGCTCAAAAAAATTCTTCATTTTTTTCCATTGAAATAACAATGTTTTTATAACAATCATTTATAAGAATACTTAAACACCACACCGGAAACTAAAAAATCACATTAGTGAATTTTAAAAAAAACAAGTGATAGATTTTATATAATAATAAATTCATATATACCGACAAAAAATCCGATCCATTCCATTATCATTATAGAAAAAGATGAGAGAACATAAAACATAGCTTTTCTCGTACAATTGTCAAAGAGGTTGTGTTTGTGTGTACCGAGCTCACTAATTTATAACAATACATGTTCAAAATATTTTTACCTAGCTAAAGTTTTACAGTTAGAGCTTTACGCACGAATCTTAACCATTGTCTCTGTAAATAATTCTTTTAGAAAAGAAAGTCAAAACGAATTTTATAAAAGTCAACAAAAGCCATGGCTATTTCAACGTCAGTGATTCTTGTCCATTTGAAGAAAAATTAAGCAATTTTTTAAAATGATTTATCCAATTCACATTCAGTCAAGCCTGCATCCTTTTCAAAATGAAATCATTATCGCGTTGAACAAACAGCTTCGTCCTAATCCTACATAAAAAGGTTATAAGGTTTTCATTTTGAAAAAAAAAACTGTTCCAGCGTGATTCTTGGTTTCACTCACATTTCACATATCATTTCTTCTCTTTCTACACATGTCCCTTATCATATATCTACAGTAAATTGTAACAGTTCAGAAATAATTAAACACAGTCGGTCGGCATTTTCATTTAAATTATGTATCTTTCCATACAAAGACACAGGGTAATAATGTATCCTACCTAACTACCCTTAGTTACTCTAATTAATTAGCTAATTTACCTAGCAAAACTTCTAACCGTAAGTTTTAATTATATTACTTCATTCAAAAAAAACTTCTTACAATTCTTTATACAATTTTATCTATTATACATGTCACATATCCCTATTTTATAATTCATATTAAGACAAGATGAGAAATTGTTGAAAATGTAGATGTATAAAGTACACTACTCAAAATGAACCTGACTTGGTGACCATATTCTTAACACCGAATCTTTTTTATACAGAAGCAGACACATCGCAATTTTTTCGCTTCACACAAGAAAATCAAATACATTTAAGAAAGGAAAGTTCTACGTAAACATATTTTAGTTTTAAATTAATTATCTAGAGTCACACATTTCACACTCTCTATGTACCTAACCAGATATAGTTCCACACTGAATAATTTTCCTCATATTTTTTTTAAATAGAACTAAAACGTTGATTTTGTTTTCTGTCAGCTATTGTTTAACAGAAACAAAGTATAATGATGGTAGGTTTAAAAAGTTGCCTTAGACCTCCTGCACAAAAAATTATTCATTGGTCACTAAACTGCTTTTGTATCGTGCGCATTATTAGCAATCACTGTCATTCCATGATATACATACGAATACAGATAGTTTTTTTCCTTTATCCAGATAAAATATAGATGTACCATAGTTTCTTAAAATGTACAGTTATTTGTTACGTTTACAATATCTAGCAATGAATACTTATTTCCCGTACTTCCAAATTAAAGAAAATATGTATCAAGTTTTCTCTCTCTCTATATCATATGAGCCCAAGAATATCATTCCATGATGGCGGGTTTAAAATAGGGTGTGAAGGTTTGTGAGAGTGTACACACACACAATTCACTAATACTTTTACTAGAAATTGTTTTTAGCCTATCAAAAAATGCTGATGTGAGCCATGGGAACTGTCTTGCAATTCCACGCATGAATTAGTTTTTAAGTAGGAGGTGAAAGTATAGTGCCTTCTTCTTGGTTAATTTGCAATGTCTTGAATAGTGAATTTCTCGTAGCAGGCGAATACAAGGAAGGTGTGCACGGGACCATATTAAGTACTAGGAATGACTTTCCCTATTGGCTCACTGCTGGTGATTTCTTATCGCTTTCTTGAGAGGTAGGTGTGTTGCCATGAGGCGGCCTATCCTGAGCCGGTGGCCAGGAATTCGATCCGGCACCGGGGATCGGGGAGTCGGCACCAAAGGGTTCAGTGTCTAATGCAGCCGCTGCATCATACTGACTATTTTCTAGCCTCGTGATTAGCCGTTCGTCCTCATCCCCAAACTCACCACCCATTAGCGACGGCTCACCCACCACCATTACATCTTGAGAAGCAAGAGAGAAGCTTGGACCTGGCGATCTTTTCTTGCTTGCTGCCGGAGGTGTTCCTCCCCCAGTTCCGGAGGAGATTGATGCTGAGCCTTTACGTTTCCTTCTCTTTGACTGGGGTCTTGCTGATTCTACATCAAAATGCAAATATCCACATTTTTACTCAATGCCTTTCAAATTTTATATGTTTATAAATCTAATCACAAACCTGGTGGAGCTACCATCCTTTGCCATTTCTGGAATAATGTTGTCTTCAAACAATCCCGAGGAGATAATGCATACGCTTTATGTCTCGACATGAGCTCCTGCATAGGCTCCAGTATTACACACAACTGCAAAGTTTAAACCAACATTTAGTACTTTCTCCCTACTTCACTATCCGTACAAATCCAAATATCTATTAGAAATTAGCTTACCCTAAGGAAATTGAGAGTTGTGGTAGTCACCCCTTGTCGCGTGATATTTTTCGAGAGCTGCTCAAGCATGGTTGGATCCTGTTGAGCATGCATCGCAACTGCGCTTCTAAAAAACGAAAAAGAATCTGAATTAGGACACCGATGCTTATGTTAACTTGCAATTTGTTTAACAATTGTTTAATGTGACAAACCTAGGAACTAACTCTCTCGCTGTCCTCACCGCGAAATGCCATGATTTCATCCGCATTAGATCATCAAAGGTAAACTCTAATATCAACCTACCTTCCGTGCAAACCTGAAACATTTTAAATAGAGAATTAGTAAAATAGCTTTTAGGAAACCAAACTCTGAATACTTTCATTTCAACTCTTTATTATAAAAAATTGTGCTCTTCTGGGAATGGGCATGGGTCTGAAAAAGTCAAAACAACAAGTCAAGTTAATTTGCATATTCAAATTTCAACTTCACAAAGCAAGAAATAAGCTAGATATTCGCAAGTCATTGAATCTGTGATTGATTATGATTACGTGTATTAAGATCGATACAATACATCTCACATAAAACTAAATGATCAAATGCTAGACCTATAATAAGCGGAAGGATTCGGAGGTGGCGGTCCACAAAAGAATGGTTCCGAGCCCCTGGATCCCGATCCGGATCCATGGGGCACTGGGCCTGGTGTGGTGGGCGGTCCCATGAGGTGTTGTGGTCCATTTGGCATTGGGGAATGTTGAGGTGGCAATGAGTTGGGAGTAGAGATTGGTCCAATACTTCCTTGCCCTCCATTCGGTCCCAATGGGGATGGACCGCAAGGGGGTCGTTGGGGAGGGGGTGGCCATCCACCGTTCCATGGATCACCTGGACCTGTACAGCAGGCCGCACAGGAACACGGCGGTGGCGGGCGAGCCGGTTGGGGCTGGTCAACCCACCTCTCGACAACTGGCCCCCCGCCACCTTCCACCACCTTGTCAATGCCACCCCCTCCAATATAGTCAGACTTGAAGTCGAAGTACTTTTTCGACTCGGAAGGCACCCCCTGACTAGTCCGTTTTCTACCCGTCGTGAGAATCTGCCTCACCTCCTGATACACTTTGGAAGCTGGTTGCGGTCAAAAACCGTCAAACTCCAGTGATCAAAAATATTTCCCTTTTAAAATCCAATTTCCAACAATTCCAAGAATGATTGTTAACTGTTCATTTCATTACACTTTCTATCTGATATGCCGTTTCTGATATTCTCCACAACTCTCAACACAGTAGCAGGTCACTCATCTCAAATAACCCCATCCCCATCAATACCCCAACACGCGAGCGTCAGATGGTAATTTCCTTTGTAATAAGCTATCCGTCACGATTAGATCGCTCATTTTTTCCACAAGTCACCTGCACATGCATGCCATGTCATGATTCTTCAAAAACAATAACCCAAATTCATAATCAAATCAGATTTGTGAATCAGTTGTTTTTACAAATCACATGTTTCTTGTACTTGCGCTACACTTTCAACTTTTCTGTTCACAAATCATTTATCACATTTCCAATCTTTGTATAAAGCAGATCACAACCATTGATTACAGGTAAGTATTAAGTATCCATAGTTAACTTTGATATTTATTTTCTTCCGCTTTAACTATCCCAATCTTTAGGGAAACAATCAGTCTTGAGTTTATCGGAAGCATGGCAATTAGAAACCCCCGAGATCATCTTCCTACCTCTACCACATTACTATCAACTGTCATTCAGCTCGATATGCTTTCCCCACAATTTTCAGTTTTCAAACTCACGGACAACTTATAACCTCCACTAATCAATGAATTATCTCCATCTCCTCCAAAGAATTGCTTTCACTAATCCCTGTAACAAACAACCTGTAGCATTATAATATGCACGAGAAGAGAGTCCAACCATTCCACTCTTCCCACGGAGACTGGTCACACTCAGCACGTGGCCATTAAAAAATTCCGGACTCGTTCACAACTCCAGCATTCTCTTTGGCTTCAGAGCTCCTACTACTACACACTACTCCATCTCCAGCCTTCCACCTCATAAAACACATGACGATCCAAAAAAAACCAAGGGGAAAATTCTAACCTCTCTCCAGTGGAACTAACTCAGAGCCTATTGCTTCGCTTCTCTCAGAAAGGACAGAGTTGAACTTTTCCAACGCTCCTGCTGATCATCACAGTGCCTCTTTTATTTTCACGAGAGAGGAAAGGAAAAATATATATTGAAGCGTGGTTTGTCGAGGTGCAGTGTGCACACACACTCTCATACGAAGAGCACACCGCACCACCTCCACAACCCGCACACACGCTTCCCTCCATACTTTTAAAGTATGCCCATACTCCACTTTTTTAGTCAACGTGTCTCTCTCTCTCTCTTTTCCCCTTGTACATACTCATCTTTTTATTATGAACACTACTCCCGACCATTACCATTGTCCCAACTTATTTTCTCCTTGGAACATCTAGTTCGAAATGGTTCACTCCATAACAGAATTATATGCTATGCTACGCTACGCTCCTCTCTCTCCCATCGCCATCAAATAAAATCGGGAAAGGAGCTCTCTCTCTCTCCCATCAACCCGGCTCCTCTGCTCCTTTTCAAGCCTCAGCTTTTCCCAACATAAGTTGATTACACCATCCTTTATATGTGCCAATACTTCCCCTAGTCCTCCTCTTCCTCACAACTTTATTATTATTACTCATATATTAAAAGATATTTTTCAGACAAAATTTTCCCTTCTTTCCTTCCTCTCTCCCTCTATTGCCCAAAGCCAGCCTAAGCCTTTGTGCTCTTGTGCATCCAAGCTCACATGAGGGAAGTGAAAACAGAATCGAGCTCCCTAACAAAGGCCATACAAAGCTATAACGTCAGTATATAGTCTGGAAAAATACTTTCTGCATTCTCTTCATTATGAAAGCCTCTCTCTCTCTCCTCTCTCTCCCTTCTCACTTTTCCCATTTCCCACTCAGTGAAAACGGAGAAGTTTACCATGGATTTTTCCCTCCCATGGTAGCATCTCCCTTCGTTCCTCTATCATGTGAGTATTTACTAAAAGCTTATGAGCACTGCTAATACCACTTTTGCCACTCTCTAGGCCTGTGCTAGTTTTTTTTTTATTCTCAGCTCCTTTCATACTGACTTTTCCCTCTTCTATTGTGCCACTTTCCAATGAATTCAACTTTGTATTGAATTTTGCCTCTGGAATAGAAAGAGAGAGAGAGAGAGAGAAATTCGAGTTCTTTCTATAAATCTACTACGTATCATCCTTATGAGATTTCCCATTAGTGCTTTAGTTGATGCAGATCCCTACAGAAATGGAACACTGAGCACTGAACACCCAGCCTCATTATTATCGATGAGTCTACGAGCAAAAAAATTACAAATACGTCAGTCCACAATATAACCCAAGCATGTACTACTCCAAGTCTTTCCCAACTTTAATTTTTCTCGTATAATCCACCCAAAATTCACATCTTCCTGGAAACATCAGAGAAAACAAGAATCTCCAGTCATCCATGATGTTTATTCAGTCCTAGTAGGGAGAGAAAGGACTATAGAGTCCTGAATAGAAAAGCTTTTCACATCCCATCCTTCTATCGCACACAGCTTTTCCTTCAAATTTCAACTCTTTTTAAAACGTTCATGTTCTAGCAACATTTTACTTTACATCACATAAGTACTCATAGCTCCCCCGGATCCTTATCATGTTACTAGGTAGTCCTCTCCTGCTCGACTTTCCAAGAGCCCTCATCACTATCAGCTCTTTTCACCGTTAAAACGTCAGAGAGTGAAACTCTTCAAACGCATTAGATTTCTTTTCCTGCTTTCAAAAGCTTCAAGCTAAAAAAAACTACCGGAATATTTTAATACTACCATTTTCTCTATCACACAATATATTACATTTACTTTTCCTACCAAACCCTCTATCCTCACAGAGACTTTTTAGTCATTAAATCAAAAATCATCTCTTTCCAACCCTTTTACCAGACCATCAATGTTGATCATCATCTCATCATGTTCCTTGACATCAAACATTTTTAATAGAATATCTATACCTCAAAATCTAATTATTTTCTTTTTGGCTAAAGCTCTTGTTAGTTCCACATTAGAATCCGATTTGGCTGGTTTTTACGAAAAAATCGCCTTTCCTCATACCACTATATTGTACTCCTGCCAATTTACATAAAAACATTCACTTTTTTATCCTCTCTCATTACTTCCAAAGTCAACAAGACGCTCCCTCCTTTTATTTACAACTAGATCCTCCTCATTTTTTCATTTTAAATTGCAAAAAATGCAACACAAAAATATCCACATGAATGTTTCCCAAACGCTTACAACCAATTCATTCCATTCCCTGTCCCTCTCATTCCACACAATGTTCCCCGCCCGGTCGATATTATCCTCTCTTCTTTTAGAATGTGCAATGCTTCATTTTCAAATGTAACTAATCATCATCATGTAGAAATGCCACACAGTCTATCTATCTATCATCTCCGTAAAGAAACTACACACACATCTAACAAGTCCTCTCACTCTCCCAACTCATGCTTTACACTTTTCACTTTTCCTCTCTTCCAAAATTCAATTTTTAATACAAGGACAAAAAGTCTCGTCATCGTCGTCCATTTCCACTCCAATGACTTTCCCCTTTTCTCTTTACTCTTCCACCTTTGTCCAAAGCGCCCGGTAATGAAGTAGATGAGAAGCGCTAAACCGGCAATGAAACAGTATCCGGGGAAAGTTTCCTCGTAATTACTTGGCCCAAGCGGGAGTCATTATGAGCAGCCACTTTGTCAACTTAATATTTTATATGCCAACTGTCATTTCACAACTTTTTATGTCGCCATTCTCATCTCCCAATTAAAAGGCAATAATGAATCATTAACATTTCATATTCTATTACAGAGGAAAATATGGCCCCCGCTTTAGATTCTTAAAGCAATTATTTTTTTATCCGTGTGCGGCTCCCACTTCAACTTAATCACAGGTCCCTAATTAATAAAACACATATTATTACTCTGACATTGATATATGGGATATGGACAGCAACTTTTTCATAAAATCCTTTACACATCTGCTTTCCCTTTTTCACATACAACCTGTAGAGTGAGCTTGATTTAGTCACAGTTTCTTCCTTCCCGGAACCCAAACACGCTATAAATCTAGTCAAGCAAATGGAAACAGCATTTTTCATCATCATTTCCGCAAGTCCCGCTCACTTGTCCTGCTAGTAAAATCACGCTAGACCAACTAATGATCTTTGTTTGCCATGTGAGCACGATTACATCTTCTATTGGAGAACACACGTCCCTATCAATTGCACCCGTAAACATTCTTCCAATACTAAAAATCATCTCCAATATACAATTGCTCTTTCTATTATTTCCAAAAGATTGCTTTTGTCACAATTCCAGTAGAGAGATGCAGAGACCATTATTTCCCAACCAAATGATCCATACTCCACGAAATTCCCTTACAACCACCAGTAGCATTCCATTCTCCTATTCCAATTGTCAGCACCACGTGCTCCATTTTTGTTCAATGCGTTTCTCCACCAATAAATTCTTCAGTTCGTAGTAGGTTTCCTCAATTTTCTCTAATTTATACCGGATGGACATGCAACTCCCTCAAAAGTAAACTTTTGTCTCATTTCTCCATCCAAAATTGAGCCAATTGAAGATTTAGTTACTCACATCGTCTAAAGTTACAGCCTGCTCAAAGCGAATTGATAAGTTTCATACTCTAGCGTGAGCCATATCCTAGGATTCCTAACAATCATTACAAAATATGAGCCTCTCTACCCTGACCTTGTCATTTCGATACTTCCCTAATAAACTACCTTTCCTTACTTCCACATCTCCAGTGTATGATTTCTTCATTCCAGCTAATAGCAGAATTGCGTCACATCCTCGCATCCTGAATCAAATTGCCCAATACTTCTTCAATGTCAAATAATGTCAGTTTCACCTAAATAACCTTGATATCCTTTTAGTCACCCATTCCACCAATTCCTACCTGACATTTCGCAGTCCCCACTTCAGATAATTATTACATGCTAGCATTAACTTACTTTAATCATCTACATAATACACCTGTCACATTACATCTCACATTCTGATTCTAACACATTCCGCGTAACAACCTCTTCATCTCCCATAAAAAAGAGTGTAGCTTACTGTTGGCTTCCCACATATTACCTTTGACATTTCCCCTCATGGTAACTTTGTGGGGAAATGACTACCTATCATACTTCAAAAACTTCTTCGCATTCATTCCACTACCTCTCAATCGCCAAAGTCATCATTCCACACACACAATCTCCCATCTCCATCCTCTTGTACAAGGTCAAATCTTACACAAATTATCTCATGCTACCCCCACCTTCCTCTACCCAAAGACCCGTTCATCTTACATGCATTTTTACTTTTTGCCGCCCCAACAAAACTTCCCTGCAAACCTCTCATTACATCATGTTTTATCATCATACATTTTTCGCTAAACAAATTATCATCAGCCCAACATTATTCTCCGCATTAAATCTCCACCGACGCGGAACCGTCTCCTTATGTGCACTCAATCCATATAGATTCTTCCTGCTCCCACCCTGAACATTTTTAAACTCTTCATCTTACCTATCTCCTACCTTTTCCACTATTTTTGTAACACTTTTCCCCCTTCCATCATTATCATAGTATTATTACGGGAGAAAGGAACTCTTCGAAAATATTCCTCTTCAAAAAAAAACATCCATAGAGAAAAATTCCTACGCTTTTTACATAAACACAACATCCTCACATCTTTGTCCGTTTGCAACAAGATAATAATGATTTTTTTTAAATCCATAAGTATATCAAGCATTGCAGTGTATCGAGAAACCTCTATAAAAAATCTCATGTTCACATATATTTTTTTCTACTTCTCCCTCCTCATTATTACCATTCTCCTTACAAACAAAAAATAACCCTTTTTCTGCTCAAATCAGCCAGCCAGCCTCTCCTTGCCACATGAAGACATCCTTTTATATACATTCTTATAACATTTAGATATACATTCAGTTTACAAAACACAACAACAACAAAAATCTCTCTTTTTTCCATCTCTAGTTCTCCATGAACAAGAGGCTAAGATAAGTTCATATGAAGTTGCCTAACATCACAAAACCATCATCATTATGTGAGAATTTTTCCCTTTCCTTCTCCATTTCACTATAGAAGAGAGGAGATAGAACGTCCACATATAATAACAATGGCAATAGCAATAATCATAATAATAATGTGTACCTATTCCACTCCTCCTAACACTCTACACGTATCACATTTTTAGTCTCATCATCATCCTCTCCTTCTCATCAGCTCTCTTTTAGCATTAAATTCTACATTTTTTTCTCTCTCTCCATTTCTTTTCCTCAACTCCGATACATTTTCTGTTCGAGAGGGAACGAGAGAAAAATATCCTTGTTTCTTCATTTTCTTACAAAATATACTCTTCCTAGTTTTTTTCATGCTATTGCAACATCATCATCCCAGGTAGCTCTTGACTCTTGTCCCTTTTTATTTCTCAAGAAAAAAATGCCAACAAAAATTGACGAGAAAAAACGTCAATATTTTCATACACTTACTTTACCATACATACCCTAATATAGCACGAAATAAGCTGCGTGTTTACTTCACAATAAAAGCCGAAATTCTCAGAGAATACGTAACATCTTCATATATTCATATTAATAATATATATATTCGCATTACGTCTCCCCACTTTTATTACAAGGAAAACTCATGTTTAGGAGAAAATTGTTTCATTTCTGATACACTTTGTACCCAAGATAGCCTTTGGCTACCCCTCACCTTCTAGAACCAATAGCCCACAATAAAAATATAATGACATGCTACCGTCACCATTCGAAACGGAGTAAGAAAATACTTTTCAATTTTCATCATTTCTCTGTCCTTTCTTTCTATACAATAATGGCAATTCTCTCCTTTGAAGTAGGAGTCGGGTCGCACTTGTTTATACAACGATACATGTGTAACCTGTCCAACATGAAATTCAACGTCATCTTCACCTACCTACCTTCAAACTGTGTGACAATTTCTACTCAATAATTCATTCCACACCTATTTCATTCTTACTTGTACAAAAATCTGAACACAATACAACTTTTCGCTCTTTATAGGTCACCAAAATATTCTTTTCTCAAAAGCGTAATATAGTAACTGTTTCTTTTCGATCACTTCCAATAAAAGGAATCATCTCATCTGACATCTTATTTTTTGCTTAGCCGACCTTTATTCTTTCATGAATGGTCTTCATCCACCCCGATACTACCTGTCAAATAAATCTCATCATGGGAATCAAACATGACCCTACCATAGATCCTGAGAATCCTACTAATTGAGCTTTCAACCCAATAATCCCTGCCATTTTTATGTTGCTTGAGAGAGCTTCACACACACGCGAGAAAAATGGACCTTTCCAACTCCGAAAACCAATCATTTAATTCAGCAAAAATCAGCTTGCTCTCCCTCACACGCTTTCCTATCTTCAAATATATCATGTTGAAATAGCAACAGTTACGCTGCTTCCAACCTTCTCTTCAAAGTCAGCTAATCAATCCCCACATATATCTTAAATTGATATTGTCCCTGAGACATATTTGAGAATAAAAATTGCTTAAATGTTTTTCATTTTTTACAATTTTTAAAACGACATTTCATACGGCAGCATTGCGCTGTGGAAGTCAACCATCTTCACTGTCATTATTATCCTTCTTTACCTTCTAAAAGCTTCACATTTTCTTTTCATTCTCTCCCAGAAGGAGAGTCAATTCCTTGTTCCTTTTTCTGGAATGGAAAAAAGGAGATGTTTTTCAGCATGTACAAGAGTGTGGAAACATCACGTATAATAAATACGTGGAAATAAAAGCGACCGACCCTGGGCGACGAGCACGGAGCCACTCGTCCGAGGCCAGATATCGATTTTAGCAAAAATGACGACGAAATGTACACATGTAGACATACTCACATATGCAATAATAGACTCTAAGCAGCATGTAGTGAACATATCTATATGTGTGTGTGTCCCAAGTCCAAAAAAGATGAGAGGAACGTGCTCTTGTAAAAAGGGAGAAAAAAGGAACAAAACTTTCAGAGTCTTCACATATCCATCCTCATGTAACTTTTCCCCCAGTTTATCCAGCCACTGGAGAAGGTAACAGTTAGTCCAGGCCAAGAGAAAAGCCAGGAGTGGAACTAGGTGGAACGCATATCATACAGCCCAAAAAGAAGAAAAAATGCTTCCACATACATTCATTATTACTGTTACCAGAGAGAGAGAGAAAATGCCATTCCTTTCTCCAAAAAAAGTTGCTGTCTTCTCCGCGGAAAAAGCAACACTCTCCACTACTTTGAGCACATTACAAGCCCATAAGTCAATTTTAGCTCAGCTCTTCTTTTTCAACCAAGTTGAGTCAAAGTAACTGGAGCATCTCCACACAAAACCCATATTGCTCATGACATTAGTCCGTCACGGCAAGGAGAGAAAATGACGAGCCTATTCTCGTCGTTCACCTAAATCACATGGGCAACTTTCTCCAGTAGGACCGTTCAAACCATTACGAAATTAGTTTACACATAAGCTTGTTCTCTTCTTTGCGTAAACATGCTGTTCTAACATGCTACCTATCTCGCATCTTTAATAATAATCGATACAATTTCTTTGCCCAGCTAACAAGCGACATTTTTTCTATCGCTTTTCATCAAAAAAAAATCTTCAAAGACACAAAACGCTGTCCCCAAAACAACATGTTACTCACAAACTTATGAGATGGGAAGCTGTCCTTCTTCTCCCCATAACATGTGCATAACAGCATGTGAAACTCCATATCTAATCCGAGTACACACCGTCAGATTTCACACACTTCACTCAAATCTCATATATCATCTCTTGCAGACGGTTTCAGGACAAGGGGAAAGGAAAGGAAGGCAACTCGCATAAATAATTTTCTGTATGCATTCATGCATCTTCCTTTCCACCTCTTTTCAAAAAAGAAATATCAGATGACTACATTGCATTATTTAGGCTGAGCAGCGCAGCAGCAGCACTGGCTTCTAAGCGCTCATGTACATACTTTTCCCCATTTTATTCTACTTTCCCTGCCTTTCTTTTTTCCAGGAATAAAAAAATACACTTTTTCTACTTTTTCTCTCTCATTTTCTTGTGCACAGCTACCACCACATGATACCAGCATTAGATAAAAACACCAAAGTTTGCACACATTTTTCCTCTCTCTTTCCTTTTCCTCTACAAGGAAGTATCTTGTTTGTGGTGGTCCTATCATCGTCCTCCTATTCATATCAGAGAAAAGGGAGCACGACCAACACGCTGGAACAAAGTTACATGTGCACGCTCCCTTTTCCCTTCTCCAAGGAAGTTTTTTCTCTTTCAGAGTTTCGAGAGTCGAGAGAAAAGAAAAAAGTTGAGATGGAATGCCTTTCCCTCCGCTCATGATAGTGAAAAGATGCTGCTCTCTGCTTGATTGTTGTACACACTTTTGTGCTAACATTATTGACGTGTGTGTCCTCCGCCGTGTTGATAGAGTGCTGTGGCGCTATAGCTTTTTATGCAATATCATATAATCGTTCTTCTCATCTTGCTAACGCCATCAACAAAATGATCGACTTATGTTCATCACTTTCAGAAAGATTTTCAAAAATAAAGACTTTCATAGCAGAAATATTATATGCATTTTTTACCAAAGTTTAATTGCTTTGACTACACTCGGAATTAAATTTTAGTTGATCTTTCATTGAAATTTGTAATAATCTATTTCGGAATCCCTAAATGCTAATTTCGTATATTTTTGAATAATTAAAGGTTCGTCATGTACGGCACTATTGGGGCACTCTGATAAGTACACCAAGCAACATATTTGATAATAAAGCTTTAGCAGTAAAAAACGAGAGACAAGTCTAGACTCCACTGATCAAAGATCTATATGAAAAAGTTCGTTAGATAGCATCATAGAGCGACTTCTTGTCAAACGGATTTCATTTAGCGAGACAACACCATCTATATATTAACGGGAGTTGCAGCGCTTTCTCCATCCTATTCATAGGATATCTGTGCGGGGTGCACGACAATTTCTCCTACAACTATAACCTCTGGCGCTATGTAACTTAAATACAAATGATTACGTAGGGTAATTTAAAAACTGCAAGGTAAATTGACTACATGATTATGTATGGATAACGGATAATCACGAATAATGTGACAATAAAATATGATGTAATTAATTAAAATGATAGTTTTACACCGAGTGTTGGAGCCGCAATATCTACGCTTATATTTTGAAATGCAAAGCCAAAACCAGTTCAGAAGAATAAAAATTATTGGCCCTGTTAAGAAACCATACGCTCATAGATAAATTGCCTTGACATCCACAAAATAGCCGCCTGTGTCAGAAAAGGAACCGAGAATACCTATGATATGTATCTACAACTGATTAAACTGATTTAAGTAAGACGACCTTTGGCGATTAACAATCGATAGATGAAATGGTGGATTGTGAATTGAAAAGATTTGACAAAGGCCTAATCAGGGTTTTTTTATCGGGGTATATTTTTACAATTACTAGCTTCTAACCGCTTATAAATGCTTAGCAAATATTAGATGTATTTTGATTTAGGATAACGTTGAAAACAAAATTGATACTTAATAATAAAGTGCTGTAAAACATATTTTGTCATCAATCACAGATTCAACTTGCGCCAGCGGTTCACACTGGTTAGATTTCGTATAAAGTTTAAGCAGAAAATAGATTATTCAAACACTCGTTATAACTTACCCATGGTCAGGTATCCTATCGGGCATAAGCCCCGGCATCCCAGATGAGTTCTGAGGTGGACCAGGAGGCAGGTGTGGGCCTGTTAAAAAAATTTACGAAATTATTATATTGATACTGAAATTAGATACCCTTCGGTGATACGAGATAGAAAATGCATTATTAAAAATTATACCCGGTGGTATGTGTTGTGAAAAAGGTTGTCCGGGAAAAGGCGGTGGTCCGAAGTTCGAGTTCCCAGGACCTCCTGGAGGGAATGGTCCTCCGGAGGAGTAAGGTGGGAAGGATTGATTAGGACGAGACCCTTGAATCGGTCTAGGTGGAGGGCCCCCGGACGGCGGAAAGTTATTTGGGAAATAAGGAGAGTTGGGTCCGTTATAAATACCAGAAGGCGGGAAGGGTGGCCCAGGCGGAGGACCGTGTGAATTAAATCCTACTGGTGTGGACGATCCCGAAGGCGCTGGTGAATGCGCGTAATGAGGAGGAGGGCACGGTGTAGAAGGACCCCCGCCAGAGGCAGCGCCTCCTTGAGGAGTAAATGGGCTTCCTGCTGCTGGAACACTTCCGCTAGTTGGGTAGCCTCCCCCACCACCACCCTATTTTAAGCAGCAGAAAAGTATTTGTTAAGAATAAATCACAAAAAAATAATTGATTATAAATTTTCACTATAAAGTCGAAACCAACCTGATAAGCGTTTGGTGTCCCAGGAGCTGAGAAAGGTGAAGTCGTTTGATTATTGGGGGTGGCCGCAAAAGGCCTATTGCCCCCACCGGTGGGGTCGCTTCCCGTTGTGTTTGGTGAGATGATCGACTTTGTCCACAAATTATTAGCTCCAGAGGGTCCCAACGCAGACTCTGGTGGCTCCAGCTTTGAGCTATAAGTAATCATAAATTTTACTAAAACCAAATATTACACCAAGACATGCAAACACCCAATAATAACCAACCTGTCTATGGGCGTTGGAGATTTTAACGATAGCGTAAGATCTTTATGACGCCGTCGAGTCACTTTGGCAGCTTTTTAGTACAGCAATCTCTCATAAATAGTGTTGGTCCTTGGCTCCCACCAATTCCAACTCTGGCACATTCGCCCTTCATCAAATCCAAATTGTTCAACATCCGGTGCTCACATTTAACCACTTTTTCTTACTCTTATCCACTCTTATCAATCTTTTCCTACTTCCACTCCAAACATTATTCAATTCATCCCAATCTTCTTAATGTTCACTCCCTCGCTAACACTTCCTCCAAATCCACTACTCTAGAAACAATCCATTAACACATTTATAACCTATTTCATCCCCTCCATTTCAATCCGCTTAAAAACCTTTACCATTTAACCTCACCATCCTTAATTAGCCTTTAAATACCCGCCATAAACACTACCTTTCCCCTCTCAACTCATATCAAATCCTCTTCACCTGTCCCTTTAATTGTCACCGTCACCGTCACAAAATCTCACCTCCAAATCCATTATTATTCACCGACCAAAGCTGTAAAAAAACACTCCGCAAATCCTCACTCTCTCCTCCACAACCCACTTAATCTTTACCCCAAAAAAAGTTATTCAAATTTAACTCTTCACCTCAAAACTTAATCAACTTGTCCGACTTCCAACAACCTGGAGTAAATGCACAATTTTTTTTAGTTGTTTTCCCCATCGAAAGAGAAGAGAGAATTGGGTGCATTGCAAGTTGCATTGGAGTTTACTTTTGCGAGACTCTTTCCTCTCCTGTCATCCATGTATAGACTCCTGCTTGTACATCGTTCTCAAAAACTCAGTCGAAATGTAAACTTTTTTTTTTTAGGTTTTATAACGCGCTGAGGTACGGCCAGTTTCACACAACTTGTCTTCAGCTTTTTTCCCTTCACGAAAAATCCACTGAATTGTTATGGATGAGAAGGTAAATGTGTGGGGAGAATGTGGAGGGGATGAGGCGAGTTTTATCGCTTTTTTTTCGCTCTCCACACAAGAACTAAGCTATGTGAAGAAATAATGTGGATGGGGAGCGATGCTTTACCTCTCGATGTGTTGTGCAGAATACGGCACGAGATGGGGAAGACATCGCATCGATAAAAAAAATTACGAGGGAGAGATAGAGCTTGAGAGAAGTAGCGGTGGAGTTGGGCTCTCTCTCTCCGGTTGTTGTGATTTGTGATGAAAGGGTTGCATTTTACCTTCCGGGGTAGAGAATAAGATGAAATCTTAAGCTTTATAGTAAAATCTTATGAGATAATTAGTTAAGCCATAATTTAATTACTAATTTTGCTAATTTGAAACATTTAAATGATGCATTAAATTTGATAATTATTATTCACTGTATTTATGCATTTTATATAATTTAAGTCTTGGAGGAAAATGAATGCAAATTTTCGAACCAAGTGGGGAAAATACAACCCATTTTACGATCTGAACGGTGTACAATGCAGAGCAGCTAGTGCAAGCGTGGGGAACGAAGAACGAGCGGTTTTTGGTTCTAGGTTTGCATATCGTCCGCCGAGAGGAGTTTGCTTCTCCTTGCAAATGAGATTGCTTGTCAAAGAAGTAGAAATTCTGAAAAATGCCGTCTGAAATGCCAAAAGAATGGAAACATTGGATTTCCTGACGATTTAATCAATTGATATTATTTTTTAAATTTGATTTGTACATACTGATTTATTCAGTAAGAGGCGATATAATTCAATAGAAAATATATGGGTCCTTGCTCATTAATAATAGGATTATCGTTTATCTCGACTAATTGCGAAAAAGCAGAGTTGATCTTAAATTAATTGAAGAATGACGCAAATGGTTTAGATATTTGGATAAATCGCATTTGATTCCCCTCCGAAATGAACATGTTAGAATTTTGCAACTACCACCTACATTCATCTATTGGTGTCCTGCTGAGCTCTAAACTGTCGCAATTAATTTATTTTCCTAGTCCTTTTATTAGCTTTCTAATCCCAAATGAAAGACGTGCAAGGCAATACTAGCTTACATCCGATTCAACTCCAATTCTTTCCATCAGTTCATTTTTGTAAGTGCTTGCTGAAGGTCTAGACTTGCCAAGCTCGTAGAATTTGGAGAAAGCATTGTATCTTTAAAATCTTATACATTCAATAAGCTTTAAAATTTCTTTGAATAACTATCAATTTTAATAAAATAAGCAAAATAGTCATAATGGAATGTTGTAAAAAGTTTTCTTTCTTATATCTATTGGTTTTCATTGAAATATCAGTGTGCCCCATTCTCTGTTTTAGCTACGATTCAGGTGAAAGCAACGAGCCTTTCGTACCTCTGACATTCAACGAGTTAACTGACAATCAGGAACTGTTTCATTTTAACCTTAATTCCATATTTAATCAGTATAATGAGCAGTTAAAGAGATATCATCATTTAGGAGCACTCATGGCTTGGAACATTAGTGTTAATATTTCTACAGAAAATATGAGTACGTTTCTTATTTAAATTTTTTATTTATTTTTTATTTAAATTCGATTTCTAAGAAAATTCTAAACCAGATAATTTTGGCAGATGCACATAGCAAGCTAAGCTTGGAAAGAAACGGTTGGAACAATCACTGGTGTAATGAACTATTAAGTTTGTATCATTCTACATCTTTCCAACACTCGTGGGACCTGGGACTGGAGCGACAGCTCTATTTGATTTGTAGAGGACCACGGTTCTCATCCTATCAATTAAGGTAAATGTTTAAACGGTCATAGTTAATTTGTTAGTGATATTGTTCAAAATAATCTTGTTTATTTGCAGCCACATCCTTTCAGTGCTCGGAAAACTTCAACAACTTTATAACAAAAAGATTTGTGTTAAATCATCCGGTAATTGTATGCGAATGGAGCCTGACCTTAATCATTTCATGGAGAAGACCCGTGACGAAGTTGAGCTAAGGGAAACTTGGCTAGCCTGGCATGACCACGCTGGGGGTGAAATGAAGCCGCTTTATTCCAGCCTAGTTCGGATGCTAAACCAAGGGGCAAGACAAGCTGGTATAAGAAAATAATTTTGAGAATGATTAAACTTAGAAATAAGGATGTAATTGACTAAAAGTGCATATTTAAAAAGGATTTAAGGACATGGGAGTATGTTGGCGAGCAGACATGGAAATCGATAACATAACAGATTTGGTAATGAAGCTGTATTCGGATGTAAAATATTTGTATACATTGCTCCACTCGTATGTTCGTCACAAGCTGGAGGAATTCTACAAGATGAAGTTTCACAACGGACTCATTCCTTCTCATCTCTTGGGTAAATAGACAAAGAGATTGGATTGGATGACATGACGTACTTTCTTTTTCTCTCGTTTGCTTTTCTATTTCATTCTGGTTTTAATTTCTGAATCGCATTTACCAGGAAATATGTGGGCACAAAAATGGGATAGTTTAATGGATATTTTGTGGGATGATCGTGATGGGAAATCTAGAGGGATATCCAATCCATTACTAAAACAAGTGGTTGGAAATGCTGGCACCGAAAACGTTACAGTAATGGGAATGGTGAAAGCAGCAGAGCAATTTTTCGTTTCAATGGGTATGCTAAGTTTTATCATTTCAATTTCCAATTATTAGTTTAAATGGGTTTTGCAACCATGCACAGGTTTTCCACGTTTGCCAAAGGCCTTTTGGGAGAATTCTTATTTCGAGGAAAGCGCATATGATGGAAAGAAAGCGGAAAGTAAAAATTGCCATGGGTCAGCAGCCAACATGTTTGGCGAGGGTGACTATAGGTTGATGATGTGTGCACAAGTGACGGACGAAGATTTTATCATGATTCATCATGAAATGGGTCACATCATGTATTTCATGGCGTACTCCAATCAACCAACAATTTTCCAAGTAAACAATAATACCTAAGTACTAAGCAATTTAGTTGGGAAATGTAAAATGAAATATGCGTGGAAACTTCGTAGGATGGAGCAAATTCAGCATTTCATGAATCCGTAGGCGATGCAATCACATACGACCTACTCAATTCCCCAGCTTTATCAACAGGAGACGACAATGAGATAAAATTGTTGTTCAAAACAGCTCTTGCTAAACTGCCCCAAATAGGTTTTGGCATGGTTATGGATCTCTGGCGATGGAAAGTGTTTGAGACGCAGGATGCGACCAAAACATGGAATAAATTGTGGTGGGATTTAAATTCAAAGTTTCTTGGAATCTCAAGGCCATCCAATGGAGAAAGTCGAGATGTGCATGAAGGATTAGATGCAGCCGGAAAATTCCATGTAATTGACAACATTCCCTATATCCGTTACTTTCTTGCGTCCTTTCTTCAAATGCAATTTTACAATGGAATGTGCAATGCCTCTTCGCCTTTGTGGAATGGAGATATGCACTCTTGCCAGATTAGAAATTCTACTCGATCAGGAAAACTATTATGGGATATGATGAGCAAAGGGTCTAGTCGTCATTGGTCACAGGTATTGTATGAGATGATGGGGGATAAAGAAATCAAGTCGGCTCCTTTACTGGAATACTACAAGCCACTGCAACAATGGCTCGAAATGGAAATTAAAAAACTAAACTTAACTGTTGGGTGGTAAACATAAAATAAATTGACAACGGTACACCAATTATTGGGTTAAATTTTATTTATTATTAATTTCCATTTGAAAATCGTCAATAATAATGCTTATTTGTTAGAACTCTGTTATTTTTAGATTACATTTTTTTATGATAACAATTATAGAAATAGCAACGCACATAGCAGAGGCTTTTTAATCACTTGGCTACATTTGGTTTTCGGTCAACATGAGCGTTTTGCCATACAATCCCTGATATCGTTACCCTTTTGATCGATTGTGGATTAAGATGTCAATCATGACTTAAACAGGGCTTGTAAAACTATAATACTAATGGCTAAAAAGCCTCTACTATGTGCATGTCTAATTTGCGCGATGCGAAATTTATATACACTTTCAGTATACAAAACAATTACATGCAATTGTACAATAGATACACTTTCGTTTTCTTTACACAATACATTTGTTAGATCTTCAACTTAAGTTATGTATCTGCAGATCTTTCATCTTACTTTACCCAAAAATAAAGTTGCCAACAAACATCGCTTTATAAAGAATAATAAAGAACACTAAACTCAACATTTCAGAGAAAAATACTAAGAATTACATTTTTTGAAGAGTGGAGATCGAAAAGAAAGCTGACACCGAGATTATAACTTGAATAAGGCACTATGCACCGCATCCATTTAAAACTTTTCGTACTGAAATAAAGTAAATGGTTTAAAGAGCAACCAAAACTTAAAAGCACAAAGACAATTAAAATTATTGCAAGGATGAAGATTAGCAACAAACAGCACTAGTTCAGGAGCAAGTATTAAAGCTAAACGTGATCTCATCTGAATGACAAGTAAAATTTATCGCTAACATCTGCTGTATTATATTGCATATTTTGAACAAAATATTTAAAGATTGTCACATTTCCAATCTTAAACAAGGACCTCCTCAAACTCAATAATGTCAACACCTTACCATAGCATTACTTTATAACAAAAAGATTTGCCTATTATTAATCATGTTAAAATTGTGTGAGAAAATAAGCCTGACCTAACTCGCTTCATTCATGGAGACGTCTTCTTCGGGAATAACGATATCATTTCCAAGTGGTACATTACGTAGTGCTGATAGATCGAGGGAAGGAGGAATCTCCACAACAAAGGTATTGTTCAAGTCATTCGAGGGTCCTGCTTCCATTTGCTGGCTCACACTATTTTCTGTGGTGCGGTTCTCTACTGAAACTTCGGGTCGTACCTTAACTTTCTGAATATCATCCGGGCCAGCAGCCCGGCGCTGGTGCTTCCTCACAATATCATTCAATCTGTGTTCTTCATCTGCGTTCTTGACCTCCCAGGCTTCCACCACGTCAAGGACCATATTCAGGTAGAATTGGTGAAAATTAAGGGGTTCCGTCACACCATCGGTATATACTGGTTGGGCATCATCGGGAAGTAGTACAACATCATCAGCTTGACCCGCTGCTTGCTGCTCGTCGCAAAATTGAACAGTAGTGCCAAGATACGAAGACACGAAAGCCTAAAAGCAAAATTATTTTCGTGTAATTATAATGTTGCTATGAAAGTTTAAAGTGACTATGTCTTTTTGGTAAATTAAATCCCTATAACCTCATATTCCTAAATTCTGTAAGTAAATTTTATATTTATACGGTGATCGTTGAAAGTGGCACAAGTGCAATACAAGAGTAAAGCTCTAGTCATGATGGTTATTTATTTACATGCACTAGCACTATACCCTCGTACTGCATTTGCCGTTGTCGTTCCGCAATACCATCACGCCCGATAAGACAGGTCTGTTTGCTCATCATATTATGAATAATTTGCAATAAATAAATATGATCTATCACTTACATTATATTCTCCAATGATACTGGGCGTATCATACTTGAAGTGTTTCAAGATATTAAGGAGTTTATTAGCCAATTTCGCCCCGTCATGCAACTGTTGCTCGTGCTTCTCAAATGCCAGCGTCATTGTAGATACTTGTTGTTGCAAGCCAATGTTTCGTTGCTTATAACGGCAAAGGTTTTCCTATCAGATCACAAAATAAATCAAATTTGTTGCGGATATGTACATAAAGAAGATTACAATTTGCATAGATATTGAATATTAATATATAAACTACTTACATAAAGATTAGCAACATCGCAGATATGCTTTTGTGTCTCACGCCTAACCTCAGGTGGGATGCCATCTAAGTATATTTCTACTTCTTCTCTGTAACACTCAACCCACGACAATTCTAAATTATCTTTAGATTTTGCTCCTCGAGGGGTGCGCGACAAGTGGCATGCCTTGTCAAATACTCGATCCACTTTTACCATTGTGGCCATTATCTTTCGATTCGTTCTCTTAAGACCTTTTAGGTATCGTTCTTCCCCGGTAGAGACATGCAACTGTTGCAAATGATTGGCTCTGGTTTGCAGCATTTTATAATCCAAAGTACAACTCTCCACTTCTTTTTCAATGTCACCCTTCATTGCACTATCCTCCTTGAAGGCTTCTATGAATATTGTCATTTTGTTGTAAAACTCCATTAGCAAATTTGCATTGGAACTGTTGATCGCTTGGGAAACGACTAAAGGACTTCTTAAGGATCCTCGGGGGCTAGAATTTTCATTGGGTGGAGGGGTCGCTACGGACTTTTGGCCTGGTTCTTCCAACTTTTGCTTTTTCTTAGGAATCCTGTAGGATGCAAGGAAGTTAGATAATTCTTTGGGTGAAGGGCTCCCAGCGCAACTTAGAATAGTGGGATCTTGTAGGCCTGCTTGTTCCAACTTTTGCCTATAGAGTAGCAAGTAGTCATCCTTCTTGACAATTTCAGTCTGCAATGTCTTTATTTTGTCATCGTAACGCCGTACCACATCTTCCATCCTGGACACCTTCTCTTTAATTTTTTTCTCTGAAGCTACTAATGTACTATTAGTATCTTCCATCTTGGACACCTTCTCTTGCATTTGTTTCTCTGAAGCTGCTAATGTACTATTAGTATCTTCCAGGTGCTTGATTCTTGCGGTCAAATCATTCACCAGCGTCGTGTACTCGGACAGGCATTTGCGAACAGTCATCACGTTCTGAGTACTTGGGCACATAATCTTCTTTGCCTTCTCAGCATACCTTAAGGTGTTTAGGGTATCTTCGTATTGCTTCTGCGTCGGTGAAATATTTGCTATCATTACGGTGCGACTATTCCCACACAAAGAGTCTTTCAGGATTCGTGTCAATTTCGAGTCTCTGTACTGCACAAAGCGCTTCTTGCCGGATGATAGAGCATTGATGCAATTACTTAACGCAAGTAAAGACTTGTTGATGCTGGCGCCTTCTCTGAATCGAGCCCCCTGATATCCTGTCGCAGATCCCCTCTCCGATCCAGCCAAATCCACCATTACAAGCTTCGCTGTTCGTGCGCTTCCTTGTACTGCCGCGTCAAGAGCTGTAAGACTGATGTGAACTTGCAACACAGCGTGCGACCGCGAGGATTCCTTGTTGTGATCCGTTGGATGCTGCGATCTTCTTTCGTTTCCAGTGGCTAGCATAGACATCAAGTCCCCAGCACTTTGCGGATGGTGATACGATAAATTTGCGATATCTATTCCGCTTCCAATGTCCCTAACCGCTAGTGGTTCATTCGTGTAGTTGAGCAGGTCTCGAATTTGCTCGTTGTACACCTCAAAATACGAGACGACAAGTTTGCTTTGGAACTTGCCTTGCATTTCCTGAAGCCTTGTGTACAAGTCCTCCATCACCAAATACGTGAGTCCATTGCTGCCACCCCCGCCCAACATGGTAAAGGTTTTTCCACTTCCGGTTGCACCATATGCAAATACTGTAAATATGAGACAAAATTACAAAGATTGCAAGCGTTAATCATAAGAGTATGTTAGGCTCTTAAGTTTCACTTACTAGTACAGTTAATGCCAGTCAGTAATGTGGTCAACATGGGACAGGCGACATCATCATAGATACGTCGTGTATCCGCATCTTTATCGTACACATGATCAAATGCAAAGTTGAGGTTCTTGTACTTCGTAGCGGTGACATCTAAAATAGAAACATAATACAAATTAATAACAAGTTATACAACCTAATTCAATCGATGCATATTATTTAGTCAGTTTCTGATCACTGAAAAATATCGAAATACAGTCCGCGCTATCTATAGTGGCCTACTGTATAATGGTTCCAGCTCTTTAGTGGCCCAAAAATTTAAGTCCCTTCCCATTTACGTAATGTTAAAAACCCGGGTTATAATGGCCACAGTTCTATAATGGCCAAAAATTTGGCCGCCCTTGAGTGGCCACTATAGATAGCGCGGACTGTAT
>JAHZMU010002301.1:0-13834 GCA_027743725.1 Rambutsinella grinnellia | reverse complement strand
TTTTACTCGTTTTACTCCACCCACGCATGTCATCCTCTTCTCTGGGTTGGAGTAGTTTCCAATCATTTCTACCCATAAATGCATCACGACTTCTAGCACGTAAGAATTCATTATGTATTGCTTCCATTCTGAGTTGGTTGGAGGAAACTTAAAGATTAGATTGGGCAATTTGTTTTTGCATTTGTAAAAGCGCTCCAGTAAATTTATTTCCCACGTGCTATTTGAAATGTATTCAATCGTATCAATTTGCAATTGATTTTTGACATTAACTATTCCTGCTATTCCAAGCTGAATATTTTTAGAAGAAAGTTCATTACTGTCGACGAGGTTACTAGAGGCCATTGCACTCATCCACAAGTCGATCAATTTGTCCTTCATCCCTTTTCTTACAATTCTTTGCCATGTGTCCCGTAAAACGAGGTATAGCTGAAGTATTGGAATTTCCGTTGGTAAAATAACCGAATAGTCGCTCTTAATGGGATTCAAGTGCACAGATTTTCTAATCCAAAGCCGAGGATAATCCTCAAAATTAAAGATGTCAGCATGCTTTCTAAGCGAATCTTTATTGATTGATTTGAGTGGCAGAATATCAGCCCGAACTTCACAATTCCACGGTTTTGACTCAAATGCAAATTTATTAAATTTAAATTGAACGCAGAGCCTCGGAACAGCATAGTCGTCTCGGATGCAATGGTCTGTGTTGCTTCCATTTTTATTTTCCAGGATCCATATAAGCTGCCTTATCAATATCCAACCCAAATTAACCCCATCGTAAAACCTTTGATTAACTTTACGAAAGGCTAAAATTGGTTTGCGTATTATCAAAGGCAGAGTACTTCCTATTACATGGTTGCCAACAAAGTTGGTAATAATTCTAAGGCAGTTTTGGTCCCCCTGAATATTTCGTAGATTGAATGGATTCAAACTCGCTTCTTTTTCCCAAATTGAAAATATCTCTGCAGTAATCAATTGAAGCTTGTGGTTATCTGCGACTGTTTCAATGCCAAGTGATGAATATGGTTTTAATGAGAAGTTATACAAAACTTGTGTAGTTTTGGCTATTCCTAAAATCAAGGGTAAAACTACCAGCTTCATTTTCCAAATACGGGAGAGAATTTTAAGGCATAAAATTTGGCACATGATATGAATTTTCTTAAATATATTGGCACCAACTTATAACTACCTACTAATGACATCCATCATTTTTCTGAAAAGTAAAAAAGTACACTTCAATTAAATAGTGCTTAGCATTGTCTGTGTCAGCTGTATTGAAACTGATGACAAGCTTAACAACTTTCTTGTCAAATTATACAAATTGTTTAGCAAAATAAATTGGTAATGTGTCTATTTGTGATTAATATTTAAGTCCACTCCACAATTACTTTAATTCGGTTTCCGGCTTATGAACTGGTGTGAAGAGCTTCAACAACAAGTGCTTTAGAGTTAATAATTGTAATTTGGAGAATATTACTTCAAAATGAATATATTTCACTAACTTTTAATATTTTGTCTTTAATTTTGTAAAATAATTGGTTTCTTGAAAATGAAAAATGACCTTTTGTTTTTAAATGTTTTTGTATCCGTTTACATAACCAAGTAGTTTAGAACTAAATCCCGTCAAGCTCACAAAGCACATTATACGAATTCAGACAAAAAGTCATCGACATAAGAAGTGGGTTTGAGGGTTGACCCGAAACCGTTCCGCAATAATGATATCCTGTTTGCACTCGCATTACAAAAGTAATTCCATCACCAACTGGTAGACTCGAATTGATTTCAATTAATTTTAAAGCTAGTTTAATTTCCACTGTAAATGTTTGACTAAAATGGTAAAAGTAAATCTAGATTCGCTTCACATAAAAAGATGATTATTCTCTCCTCTTTTTTCTCTAATGACTTGAAATTAAACTGCTTAAATTGATCGTATTGCGCAGCAACATTACTAGAATGGGAGTTGATGTGTCATATATTCAAGAATAATAGCCAATGTTGAACGGCATGAATGTTCTCATATTCACACCGTCTACTTTGACTATGTAGTGAATGATAAAATATGTAAGCCCAACAATTCATTTATTTAATTGGAGATATTTTTAAAATTACATATTTGTTAACTGTTATTAGTGCAGAAATATAGTATTTTGTAATAATGTGATTGATAAAGCAAGTTGATATTTAATATATGATTAACCTAATAAATAGTATTTAAAGGCTGACCCAGCCCTGTAAAATCTACTTACTTACCTACGTCACCAAGGCTATTTGTGTCCCTACTGCATCAATAAAGTTTTTTCTAAATTATTAGCGTAATTATATATCTTTAATTGCTATTAATTATCAACTAGAACAAGTTTCAAACAATGTATTTACAAATTAACAAGCAAGGAACTCAAAAGTAGAGTTGAGTTTATTCATACTCAAGATTAGTAGGCAAGTACAGCATCCGTTACGTTTGCCATCAGTTTATGAAGAAAAGCCATAGGAGATTCCCTTTCAATTGGAAAGCATCTTCCACACCTAAATCTAATTTCTCTCAAACATTTGAATCGCTTTCTTGCAAATATAGTTTTCTTTGCAAGAACCTCTCTCAAAATACCAACAGATTTTAGATGAATGCCACTCGCCACGAATAAAGTTAGCACCATCGTTCCAGCGATTATGGTCCCAGCAGTGGCATACAAAATAATAATGATTGGAGGAATCTTACTCCAGCCACGAATACAGAGCCAATACATAACAAGACAGGTGCTATGCCCAAACCCAATACCAATTGCAGATACATTGTCCACAAATAATATTAAATAATAATGGCAAATTCTCAACTTGGAATACTCTTTAATGAATTGATTCCAGTTTGGCGCAAGGTTAGGGAAAAGCTGTAAAATGCAGACGTAAGCTTGAATGATAACGAAGCAGTATATAACTAGAAAGGATAAAGTAAGAAGAGTGCTTTGGGATAACAATGATGCAATAAACATGCGAAAAATAAGCATCAGAATGGAATTTTTGGACCCCGACTCGATTATAAAATATAAAGGATCAATTTTGAAAAGAATAACTATAAGCGGATACAAACTGCAAACAAATGCTATGGTTACGATTGTATTGTTTAGCCCAACCCCGCAAAAGATAAAGTAAAGCTTGTATTTTTTCTCAATCCTAGTCCATTCCATATTGAAGCCTGAGTAATCAAGGAAGCCATTGATAATTTTCATAATAGAATTGGTTATGCTTTCACTTACGCTGAATAAGCTCTTGTTGAAAATCTAGGAGAGAATTAAAGCTCCAAATCATCTCGTTCTTGTAAACAAGTGCAAAATAAAAGACTCCGCCTTGGAATACAGAAACGCAAAGGAACAGTAATGAGTTGAATCGATGATATATTTTGATCTCAGGTGAGGGCCAAATGCAAGACAGAAATGTGCACAAAATTCCGTACAAAAAGGTCCCAAAGAATTGGTAGGTAATGAATGAAAGGAGAGATTTTGATATGTCTGATTTCAATCTAGCTGTATCATCCCATTTGACCGGGAATTTTGCTTGGGTTATTCGTTTAGTAATGGAATTAACCTTTACAGCTAGTTTGACGAAGGAAATTAAAGAAGGATAATTTCCCTCCATTTTTCTTAAATAAGAATTGTCTTTCTTTCCCAAGGATTCCAACTAAAACTCAGATACGCAGCAAGCCCTTTTATATCCTTTTCTACTCTGATAAAGTTGCGGAATGTAAAAAAATAAATGGCTCGTAATATAAGACTATTCTTTTAAATTACTACTCACCTAATCACTTTAAATGACACAGCGGAAGCCCATTTTTTAAAATAAAGAAACTGCCAGTTTTCCAGTTTTAGAATTTAAATTGCCCGAATAACAAAATATTTTTTCTAAATATGATTTTGATTATATAATGTAGCCTCATCCCTAAAATTCATTGCCATATCCTCAAGTTATTTAGTAATTTTGGTTATGAAATCAGTCCAACTGCCAATTTACAAGTTTATTGTTTCGTACATGGACATTATTTTGTAACTGAATACCTGGAATTATATAAAAATAATAAAATATCCAGGACATCTTGGAACAATACTATTAGTGTGCCTTTAATTAAACGACGATAAATAAGTCTTTTGCGATTCTGAACCGAGCATTTTCTTACGGTATTATTAGAATAAATATATATAGTTTGGACTGAATTATTTTAATGTCGTCCTTTTATTTAATGGCTTATTTAACTTTTAAATACATAATTAAAACAACAATTTAATTTTTATACTTAATACCAACTTTGTCAAACACGCCTTGTTTCCTAATATACATTAAATCTCTTTTGACAACGTCATAATAAGTTTCATCAAATTCTTTACTGTAATTTTTGGCAAAGCGAATCATTTTGGAAGAGTCAAAACAACTCCTATTATCTTCAAGAAACATGCGAAGAATCCTCGTCCTATTTTCGTTAGCGGTTTGGAGAACAACTTCTTCTTCCTCCTCATAAAAGCTTTTGTAGGACGCCAATAAAGAAGTTGTATCTTGTTTAATTGCCTTCACAAATTCTGAGTAATGGACAGTGCGAATATTAATTCCCATCTCTTTCGCGATACCTATAAGGGACTGTTCAACGTAAGTAACTTTTTGTAAAATATTATAGACATCTGAAGGAGCTTCTGAATTGAGGAAAATGTCCAAAGATAATTTGGCGCAGTGGTCTACAGCCATTAATGGAATGGGAGTTGGAGTATCGTATATTTGCTGAGTTTTCAAGAAGATAAGCCATCGCTGAATGGCATGGTTGTTTTCATAATCACACTGCCCACTTTTGCTATCTCCGGCTATATGGGGAAATCTAAATGTTTTAATGGGAACTCCTCGATCAACACCTTGTCTTAGTAGATTCTCCGAAATGAATTTACTTATGGGGTATCCAACGTTTATAGGGAAGTCATCGAATGCTGAGATGCTCTGCCAACCTTCAGAATACTCTCCGTCATCACCTTCACCAAGCATAGCGCTTATAGAGGAGGCGTGGTAAACTGATTTCAATTTCTGCTCTGTAGCAAACTCCAATAGCCTTACAGTACCTAGAACATTAACTGTTCGCATTTCATACCTTTTTGTTTCTGGAGCTTTCCAATATTTTCCGGTATGTTCGCTTACAACAGCACAGTTAAATATGGCATCAATGTTTGTAACCAAATCTTGATATATTTCATCCGACAGACCGAATTTTTTTAGGGCTAGGTCGCCCTCCACACATTCCAATTTTTCCATGTCAATTTCATCCAATAAATTGAGAGAGAGAAGCCTTGCCAAAAGTTTGTCTTTGATTGACACTTCCTTACCTTTTCGAATTATGCAAGTTATCTTTTTAACATCTTCGTGTTGGCTAAGCTCTCGCAAAAGGTAAGGGGCTAGGGTACCCGTAGCTCCGGTTAGAAACACGGATGTAACCTTAAATGAAAAGCCTAATTTTGCTTCCGCTGAAACTTGAATATGCTCAGGCAACACAGAATCTTCCCTAATAAGCGCTTTAAGTTCTTCCCGACTTGGAGTGTTTCTAACACTCTGATCTCCTTCCAAAATTTCAACAAGTCTAATTGCTAATTCTTGTGTGCAATCACATCCCTTCAATTGCGTTGGGGTTATGGTTAATCGAGCCCCTAATAAATTTTGAATTCCATTCTTCATTTCTAACATCATCAAGCTATCAATTCCTAAAGATTGGAAGTCCGTCATGTCGTCAATTGCCTCGTCTCCTGCCATTTTCAGAACGTTTCGCAGTACATTCTTTACATATGTTTTTAACACGAACAGTTTCCCTTCCCGATTTTCTGCTGAATCAATTTCTTTCCAGAACTCATTACTGTTGATGACAACGGTTGTTTTGATTTCGCCAAATAATCGTTTGTCATCTATCACGTATTTGAGGTTATTGAATATTCGAGTGATCATAGAAAATGATTCAATGTTTACAACGGACAAATGGGATGTTTGTGTTTTCAATGCAGCTTCAAGAGTCAACAGCCCTTGACAAGTGGAAAGTGGCCTGACGCCAGGAAAGTCATATTCTGTAGCAACACCTGCGTCGTTTCATATTGGTTAAAATTATCACGAAATTGTAAATCATTTAATCATGTTCATCTCTATGAAAAATTTTCTTACCAACTTCTCCCCAATTTCCCCAATTAATCGTTGTCGCTGGAAGCCCTAATGATTTCCTGTAACTAGCGAAGGTATCCTGGAAACTATTACTGGCGCAGTGGTTTGATTGCGACGGTGTTCCAAATACTCCTGATATGGATGAAAAGAGGACGAAATGCTCCAAGAACATGTTTTTCGTCAGATCATGTAAATTCCACGTGCCTTTAACTTTCGGATTGAAAGTGTGATGAAAGGCGTCCCACGTCATATCTTCTAAGGACATGTCTTGTAGAACGCCGGCAGCGTGCATTATTCCGCAGAGCTTGGGGAATCCATTTGAATGTTTCTCAATCGCATTAAATAAAAAGCGGCATTCCCCAAAGTCTCCAACATCGACTGCAAAAGCTTGGACATGCTTTCCTCGCTTGTTCCACGAATCAATTTGACTCCCAAGTTTAGGCTTAAGTTGACTCCGACTGGCAATTGCGATATGCTTGGCTCCATTTCCTAACATCCATTTTACAACCTCAAATCCAATCCCACCTAGTCCCCCTGTTACCAAGTATGTCCCCTCTTCGTTAAATAATTTCGTTTGAGAGATTATCTTAGAATTTTCAACTTTAATTTCCGGCATCATGCACACAATTTTCTAAATGTGTTTAGCTTTCTGGAGATAGTTTAACGCTCCTCGAATATTAACAGCGTCAAATCGTTCGTAGGTGATGGGGCGAATGTAATCCGAGTTTAAATATTCATTTAACTGCATGCCAATTCTTTTGAGCTCGTTTTTATTCAAAGTTGTTAGGTTCACAAGACGATAAGTAACATCAGGTCTTAGTTCTTTCACTTCCTCCTCTGTCCATACATTGAGTATGCTCATTTCTATAAACTTTCCATTTTTCCCAAGACAATTCAATGAAGCTTCCTTGAACCCCTCTCCAGTTATTGAATTTAGGACGATGTCTACTCCTCTGCCGTTGGTTACTTGCAAGATTTGATCCGAAAATTCAGTAGTTCTCGAGTTAAAGACGTGGTTGATGCCAAGACCACGAAGGTAATTCCTTTTCCTGGGACTGCCAGCTGTTGCAATTATAACTGCCCCGATTCGTTTCGCCAACTGGATAGCACAAAGCCCAACTCCACCACTAGCAGTGTGTATGAGCAAAGTATCTCCGCGTTTCATTTGCGCAACGTCAATAAGGCAATAAAAAGCTGTTGAGAATACTGCGGGGAGGGTGGCACCCTCTGCAAAAGACATATTATCCGGGATTGGAATTAAGAATTGCTCCTCCACTTTGATATGACTGGGCAAAGCCAAGTTCTTATCTGTATTTGTGCCAATTACTCTATCTCCAATTCGTCGACTGGTAACTTTCGATCCGATTTTCCTCACAATTCCAGCAAAATCTAAACCGATTGTGTTGAATTCTTCAAATTCAGCAATAGGCTTTAAAACAGTTAACACATCCCGAAAGTTTAGAGCCACCGCTTTCACTTCCAGCTCAATTTCATTCTCATTTAATTCGGTCTTTTCGAGAATTCCAAACTCTAAGTCCGAAATTAAGCGAGAATTTGGAAGTAAAATTCGAAACCGATCACTACCAAATGGGAGTTGCAAGGGGTCATTGTTTTTTATTTTCGCCGCGCTCAATCTTGCACACAACCGTTGTCCTTCTCTAAATGCCATTATTTTGTTTTCGGGTTGTGTCCACCAAATATTGCTGAAAATTTCTCGTGCTTCCTCCATCGGCCTCTGATTCACTGCCATATCCAAGTTAGCTATATATGCGCCATCAAATTCGTTAATTGCGGATTTCACAATTCCACTTACAGATCCAGGTGTTGGGTCATCTACTTCATTTGCAATTGCCTGCGTTCCTTTTGTAACAACGTAAATTCTAGGTAGGGTTGGCATCTTCATTGCCACTTGGAGGAGAGTAATTAATGGAAGAGAACATTGTTTTTGATCGCGATTATCGACATTAGCTGACATACACCATAAGTAGAGGACTCCCTCAATCCGCTCATCAATTGAGCTGAAGACACTTTGAAACAGTTCCTTAATCTCGTTTTCTATGCAAATTGTGGGCTTGGTAAGAATATGCGTCTTTCTTTTCATTCCTCCAAGCTTTTCTACAAGTATTTGAGTGAGATCAAGATTGCTCTCGTCTCCGCAAATAATCCAATGTTTTGTCATCTTTCCTTTCACCGGCGAAGGAAAGATTTCAACCGTAGCCCTGGCAAAAATGCAAGCATGAACATCATTATTGCATTTCACCCCATTAATTTCCTCAAATCCCGTTTGTTCCAAAGCATCCCTCCATTTCTCCACAGTTAAAGTTGCATGGTTCAGTCGAATATCAATGTCTTCAAAACGCCAATAGCCTTCTAACAAACCGAATGAAAAAGTATAGCGCGGATCAGGCAATACAGTCTCCACAATCTGGATTAACCCACCGGGTTTTAAAAGAGAGCGAAGGTTTCTCAACGTTTTTCTAATGTCTTTTGATACGTGAAGAACTTCACCCGCATATATTATGTCAAAGTAGCCAGGACAGAAGCCCTGTGAGAGAGGATCTTCTTCCATGTCCAATTTTTTGAAGATGATATGCTTCAAATATTTCTCAAATCTTTTCTCCGCTTGGCTAAAAAAGGATGCTGATATGTCGGTGTAGAAATACTCGTAAGGCTTTTTACTTCCGTGTACAACGTCAATGAATGGCTTACTTATAATTCCAGTTCCGGCACCAACATCCAAAATCCTTAATAAGGGTTGCTGTCTATTTCCACTACTTATGTAGTTTTCAAAGCCATTTTTAATTCCACGCTCAACTACGTCAGTGTTTATTAGCTTTGCTACTGGCAAAAAACTCTCTCCCAGAAAGGTATAGAAATCTGCAGCGCCAACTTTAGCAGGGTCGTTGGGGAAGAGAAGCTGTAATGGGGGTAGTTTCCCCGCAAACACGTTTGGCAAAGCCTTGCCAATTTGAGCCATCAATTTGTGATCAACTCGCGAAGACTCTTCCGGGCAAGTGGTAAATTCCAATGCTTCCCCAATTTCTTTCTCTGATGGAGGCGTCTTTACAAAAACAAATGTATCTTCCTCTTCCTCCACCAATCGCAGTATTCCTACTTCTGATATTGAGCGGAGAAAGAAACTCGTGTACTTAATTAAGTGCTTTTCTACATTTTTGGGTAAAAGATCAATGAGATGTTTCGTACTAAATGGTAAGCCTTGCTGTGGTTTCCACCCGAGTTTGTAATAAGCACTGATAAAGTAGAAGCGAGCCAAGTTGCGCATATTCTCATGAATACATTTGTCTTCTAGTCCAACATCGAATTTTGCAAGCTCTTCATGTGTTAAAGTGATGTTGGTTTGAAAAGGAGAAGAGATTAGATCGTAAGAAACTTGTAATGGGCCCGGACAATTTTTCCAAATCTCTTCCCAAAGCATTGGCATGGCTGTGCTCTGCTGATGGATCATTCCTTCCACAAGTTTTACGGTTGTTTCGATTAATTCAATGTCTCCAATGTATGCCAAATGCGTGCCTTTGTCGTCCAATAAAATACAGTCAGTCTTGTTTTCTTCCTTCTTCCTACAATAAATATAGCGGGTTTGAGACTCTGAAGATTGAAGCCATACAAACTCTCCGATTTGAATTGGAACTTGCAGCTTTTTCACTTTGTCTTTCATTGTCCAAAGCATTGTGGCCTGAATCATTGCATCAGCAATAATCGGGTGGATTAGGTAAGCATTGTTATCCTCGGGTACTCTGATTGATATCAGAATCGCATCTTCGCACTTCCATCCCATTTCCAAACTTTGGAATTTAGGTCCAAAGCGAAGGCCAAGTTCGGGAAGCCTTTCATAAAATCCTCTGTTATCAGATTTCTCCCAATTTGACTGAATCATTTCGATATCAATTGGCTCCAAAGTCTCTGCCAAATGTTTTGGGGCAATTGGCAGAAATTTACCGGTTGCGTGTGGGATCCATTGACCATTTCCATTGTCCTCTGATGAGCTAAATCGATGAACGGCAACGCAGTAACCCATATCTTCCTCATCATTACCCTCTTCGAGAACGGCTACGGTTTGAAGTTTGCAAACGTAAGAGTCAAACAATGCAAGTGGAGCTGTTATCTTTAACGATCTGAGAACAACTGGTCTTCGAAGTTTCAGTAGCTCATTTGAAGAGCCTTGTGCCGCTGCGTGACCAGCGGCTAGGCACATTTCGAGGAACGCAGCCCCCGGGAACACTACCGTATTTCCAATAACGTGGTCAAGAAGAAATGGTGTATTTTTTAGGGTAATTTTATTCTCGAAAATTGTTTCACCAGTTGCGGTAGGAAAAATAGTCCCAATCAGAGGGTGGATGTGGGAGGGCATTGGCTCCATCTGCCTCCAGACGCGTTTCCGATTAAAAGGATAAAAGGGGAGGTCTACACGTCTTCGCTTGTAATATTTGTCAACACCTTCCCAGTCGATTTCCCCTTTCCATTCAGAAAGGTGAAGCTTTGCTAGACTGTCGAGCATCGTAACCCATTCTTCTTCTTTCCGTCGGAGAGAAGGAAAGCAGGAAATCGATTGTTTGTCTATATTCATCATTGCTAGAGCGGAGAGAACGGGGTGCGGACCAATTTCAAGAAATACAGTACAACCTTCGGCTTCTACCGTTTTGCAAGCGTCAATAAAGCTCACTTTTTCCCTGGTATGACGTACCCAATAGTCTGCATCGATATCTTTTTTGTCAATCAACTTGCCATCCATTCCAGAGATATATTTGGGCGTATTCACACTTGCCTCGACCTTCTTTACAGATCGTGCTATTTTGCGATAAGCTTCCAGCATGGGATCCATGTGGCGAGAGTGAAAAGCGTGGGTTGAAGCCAAGATTATGGACTTGATAGAGTTTTCTCCACAGTACCTGCCAAACTTTTCGATAAGCTGAGACTCTCCTGCGACGACTGTTTGTTCTGAGGAATTGAGAGCCGCATAATCAACCCAGAAATGAGGGTCGATCTTTTTATAATTTTCAATCGCTTGGTTTACTGTCCTTTTGTCCGCTTTTATCACAAGCATTTTCCCACGTGGAAGGTTGTCAATGAGTAAACTTCTTTCCGCTACTAGCATAAGCGCATCTTCAAATTTGAGAGCTCCAGCTGCCACTGCTGCTGCGAACTCTCCTAAGCTATGTCCTATTACGTAGTCGGCTTTAACTCCCCACGACTCCCAGAGGTTGAGGAGGCAGTACTCGACGCAGAAAATGCTAGTTTGGCTGTACAACGTTCGGTTCAACTCATCCGATTGTCCCCAAATTATTTCTTTTAGGTTGATACCATACCGCATGTTTAATACCTTGTCGCATTGGTCAAAGCTGTCCCTGAAGATGGGAGATGTGTTGTAGAGAGTCGCAGCCATGTCGGGGTACTGTGAGCCCTGCCCTGTGAAGAGAAAGCAGAGAGGCTTCCCACTCGACAAAACTTCACCCTGCTTGAATAACTTGTCTTTTATAATTTTTGACGCCGTTTGGAAATCCTTTGCTATAAGTACAGCTCGATGATTAAATGAAGCTCTGCCAGTGTTGGCAGAAAAAGCAAAGTCTGCAAATCCCGATTCACTATCCGTTTTGGAATTAAATATTTCTTGATATTTTAACAGCAGCTTTTCAAACGACTCTGGGGATTTCGCAGAGATTGTCATAATGTGCAGGGGACGTTCTAGATTTGAAGTCATTTGTAAGTGAGGAATGGTAGGTGGTTCTTGGATAATTGCGTGTCCGTCTGTTTATAAATATGGTTTTAATTTTGTCTTCCGTTTACAAAGACATATTCGGGTAAACTTTTTTACATTAATTTTACCTGTTCCACTAATCCCAAATGAACTGACTCCAGCAATTCTCGGATGATTGTATACCTTAGGCCAAGACATAACTTTGAAAGGTATTTGTGCAGGAAGTATATCCAAATTAATTTCGGGGTTGAGCGTTTCTAGATTCAAATGTGGTGGAATTTGTTCGTTATGCATTGCAAGCAAAACCTTAATAATTCCAGTGATTCCTGAGGCAGACTCTGTGTGGCCCACATTGGTCTTTACGGAACCAATTATTAATGGGTTAGTTCGGTCTTTGGTGTAGTAGGCTTTTGTAATAGCAGCAATTTCCATTGGGTCCCCTTTCATTAATATTTAAGGTTAGAAAAGCGTGACGCTAAATATAAGTTAATTATTTCTTTACCAACAATAGTCCCTGTTCCGTGTGCCTCGATATACGACACCTGTTTTGGATCAACATTGGCATCCTTCAGAGCCAGTTTCATTGCTAAACTTTCACAATGAATTGTTGGAGTTCCAAAGCTCTTACTAATCCCTTCTTGAGTTAAAGCTGAGCCTCTAACTAATCCCCAAATCCGGTTATTATCTCGCACAGCGTCTGACAATCTTTTGAGTAAGAGGACAGCACAACCTTCCGCTCTCGCAAAGCCGTCATAGTTTCTAAGAAATGAGAGAGTCTCGCAGCCGACGCGGCTATTGAGTTTCCCATATACAATCGAAAAAAGTCGACATCAGTTGTTTGTCGACACATTTCCTTGTATTCGTGAATCCAAGAGCCAATAAATACTCCTGTTTGAGTTCCTCTCAACTTTGAAGGATTAATCATTGCGTCTTCTAGTGCTTCCCATGTTACTTCGTGCAAAAGTCGTTGCTGTGGGTCGAGAAACTCAGCTTCCATTGAGTTGATGCCGAAGAACCTGATCAAATTTTTAAGTCAGCTAATATTGTGTTGTTCGTACTTTGCTAAATAATGTAATGAATTTACTTTGAATCAAATTTATCCAAGGGGAAGTCAAGGAAGCCTCCCTGGACATTGCGATTCTTGCAGAGAAGAGTGGAATTCTCTCGAGTCCAACGATTTGGAGGGACTGCTTTTATAGCCTCCTTTCCTTCAATCAATAGCTGCCAGAAATCATCCACGTTGTTCCCACCTGGAAGCCTGAAGCTCATTCCAACGATTGCAATGGGGTCTCCGTAAACTTCAGTATTCAAAGTCAGTGAGGCATTCAAATAAATCTATAAATCAAAAATAAGAAATAATTAAAGTTGATAGATAATAAATTAAAGAGAAAGTAATTAGACATGGAGCTCACGTTAGACTTTATATAATCATTGTAGACATTTCGGTACAGTTCAACCGCAGCCTTTTCGATTACTCCAAATCCAGTTATGCTTTTGATGCTTTCCATATCCAAATTTATGGGATGATAACTTCCAAAGTTGGCAATTGTGACATTTGCCATGAGACTGAAGATGCAAATAATTAAAGTAATTTAGAAGTGTATCTAACTGCTAACCCATTTAAAACTACCTCTTTCGGTGTCCATTTTTAATGTCCAAATATGAATTGTATTGCTCGTCCAAAGTGTCAGCATTCATATTATTTTTCAACCACTGATGGAAATATTTGGAAAAGCAGTCTACAAAAACCAAGCAATTTCTTTTAAAAAGAAACTTAAATTTAAATTTAATTAATTTCTTGCATGCCTGCATATTTTCCAGATTCTTTAAAGCATGCCATTTTATTGAGTGCTCGGTTGTAATCAAGTGATGGAGTGAATAAGTAGACACTCGAGTCCACTTCTGCGCCTGAAGTACACACTGCAAATTTGCCATACTTGTCGAACATCTCATCACAGTTTTTCA
>JAHZMU010002300.1:0-15418 GCA_027743725.1 Rambutsinella grinnellia | reverse complement strand
TGCAACGTAAGGGCCCCCTTGCGTTGCAACTTCCTTCGGTTGCAACTTTTCAGAGCGACGCGAAAGGTAGAATAGAACCCATAATTTACAGATTCATCAAAAAATTCTCAGCATGCCAGCATACCTTTGATTAAAACAGTGCTAAACAGATTATGTGAACTTAGATAATTTTATATTCCAAAGGGAATATATAATTATTGACAAGAATCATTTAAAAACTTATAGTTCAACCTTGACACATGAAAATTAAGTTCCCTTCGTGCCTTGATTTTCAGAAGAAAAATCAAGCAGAATAGGATTCTCTTCCGTACACATTCATTCATTCGAAGCGAATTACGCAACTTCCTAGCGGATCCCAATGCTAATAATTCTAATCGTAGCGTAATCAGACTTTTGCAATGGTAAGCACTAAAATTGCATAGTAAGGGAAATAGGCAACGTTCATAATGGCCGAAAAGTTAATTATTTTTAGGCTATTAATCCGGTTTGGGACTGGGGCAAATTTTGAAAAGTGGACTGAATTGGATTTAATCTAAAGTTAAAATACTCGCTCTACATAATTCCCCGGAAATGTCCCGAAAAGACCTGTTCTCTGTGATGTCCCTACAAGCCACCCATCTTCGCAGGTTTCGATAACGTGGAGCAGATCCGATTCCCGAAGCTCGAGTTCATCTTCATGCGCTGGTTTATAATTGTAGACAGCTCTATATCTGGAATATAAAAAGCAGTTATTTTATGGATTCAAGGAAAATAATTTTGAGTTATTTTATGAAACTTGAAAGTTATAAACACTTGAGTTTGATTTAAATTAATCCAGATTGGAAAGAACACCAAGAAGAGAATATTTGTAGATGGGATGCTAAAACGTTTTACATAAATTGGTCCAGGCATCGCATGCAAACTTTTAAAAATAGTTCTACAGTCGCTCAGAGAAGAGCCATTACGGCATGTGCAAAGATATATTTTCCGCAAAACCAATCAGTGAATAATCAGTGAATAATGATAAAGAAGAGGTAACAATCATTTTAAGATTACCACTCATCATTCCAGACACAATTTGCAATAGATTAAAGAAATAAGCCAAAATTTAGCCGCATAAAGACATGCACAATTCTATTAGACAAGCACGAAAATCGCAACAAAAATGAAAAGCATTATCCATAATCTTACTGGATTGGCTCGATTCGTGTGTCAATAGTTAGGTTCTGAGCATATCTATTTCTGGTATGGGACGGTTGATAAATATTCTCTTTTCTGTACTGTTGGCCGGCATTGGACTGGATTTGTTCATTGATGAAAGCATCAATCTATTAAGAAAACATTTTAACATAAAAAGAAAAAAATAACAAAAAATAGAGCCCAAACAAAAACAAGCGCTGCGCGTTGACCCCAAATGAAAACGGGAATGGAATCCTGACATTTTATATGAAAAATGCTAATTTTTTACTCACATTTGACAAATCCGCTCCCAAAGAGTATTCATTATGTTTATAGCTGTGTTTCGACGTGTTATACATTATCCCTCCGCCATTCTGCTGCTGAACCAAGCTGTGGGCTGCAGGCGCTCCAATTGGTTTTGGTGACTTTGCCGAGCCATAATTCATCATTTCTACTCCCGGTTCCCTTATAACAAGAACATAACTAGAAGGGAAAATCCCTCTCCTAGCCCCAATCCTTCCTTCATACCAATTCGCATCAACCTTTCTAGTTAGCACCACAGTTTCCCCCTTTATTATCGACATTTCGGCTGGAGTTGCTGCTGTAAAATTGAATCGAACTTTGGCTTGCCCTTCACTCTGAGTACGAGGTGTTGCACGCTCAATATCGAAGGCTGGAATTACCTAATAATTATCAAAACAAAAGTTACATAATTGCACTAGAGAGATTAGGTATGGGCCATTAGCTTTTTTCTTAATGCGAATTCGTTTTTGCTTCCTTCTTCCTTTTAAACTTATTAGAAAACTACCTTCAAACATGCATAGGCCTGAGTAAAAACTGATTTGTGAAAGGATAAGGTCAATTAATTGCTCCAAAGTTCACAAAATCCAATACTGTGGACGGGAACCTTACCGGAATTTTGTCTGTGGGACTAGCCAAAAGCCTATGCAAATATTGTGGGAAGAAATAGTTAAGCAATGATGAGAAAATGACAAGGCCTTTGAGTAGGAAGTTCAAGCAAAAAATTCTCACGCGTTTATAATTCTTTTCAAAGCGTTCAATGCCTTCTAGACCATTTTTTGACGGTCAGGATCAAGACTTTCAGATGATGAACAAAGTCATTAAAAATTACTAAATTGTGTTTTCTGGAGCCTTTACAGCATGACCTGACTTGAGCTCTCATACATTTTTGTTCGTGATAAATTGCATTATCACATTTTGCATCTTTTTATGCTGAAACCTTCACATTGTGCTAAGTTAGATGAATCTCATGTTCAATCAAAGACGCATTTTTCAGTTCAGTCTGGACTAGCGTGATGAGAGATGAGTCAGGGCGATTGATCTCTTTTTTCAGTTAAAGCTAATTATGATGGTTTTTATTTTGGTTTTTACTTTCGTACAAGATAATTCTCTTAAAGACTGAAGCCGGCCCGGAAATGACGAACGTGATTAATGGACAGGAGCTAATGAACTTTTCGAAAGTGTCCAGAGTTCATATCAGTGTCAGTGTTTGGTAAATTACTAAATTTTTTGGCAGAGTAAAAACTCCGGACTCGGGCTGTGATTTATGCAGTGTCGAAAAAGCAGGAGAGAAGTACTTTGGCTAAGAAGTTAAGCTTCGTTGACTGTTCAAAATGAACCTTTTAGGCGCTTCTCATTTGCATTCACTGGCAACCTTTGTTTTAGGATATTTAAGTAATCTTAAGATAGGTCCGGGAGAGTTTAGGGTACACAATGATCCCTTCCAAGTCAAAAGGTTTGATAATGGATTTTATCATAATGGTCTATACGACTTGAATTTGGGAGTTCGCTTTCGTCTTTGGACCAGGTAAGTATTTTTATGTGGAAATTAACCCATTTTGGTCTTACAAATAACTTCTTTTAGAGAAAATCCCGTCTTTGCCCAAGAGATAATAGTTTGGAGTAAAAACTCCCTCTTCACCAGTAACTTTGATAAGCGACGACTCACAAAAATATTCCTTCACGGGGCGAACCACCGCTCAAATGAGAAAAGACTGGATAAGGAAACCGCTTATCTTCGAGATGCTTATACGACATTTGCAGATGTCAATTTTATTTTAATGGACTGGACATGGTTGGCATTGCAAACCAATTATGTCTCAAATAATGGGGATATTGCTGCCCAAAGATTAGCTCAATTCTTACAATTCCTGAGTAATAATGGAACACCATTAGAATCAATTCATATAATTGGTCATTCGTGGGGTGCACACGTAGCTGGACTAGCAGGAAAGAAGCTGAATGGCAAAGTTGGAAGAATTACGGGTAAAATTTTAGAGAGAGTCAATTGAAATTATTATAAACTAAGCGTTTTCTTTTAGGAATTGACCCTTCAGGGCCCTTCTATTTAAAACCATTCAACCTCAGCCCAAAACGCAGACTTGATAAGGCAGATGCTCAGTTTGTTGATGTAATGCATGTTGACAGCGGGCGTCTTTTAGCGAGACGCGAAGCCTTCTTAGGAACACCGGAAGACCTTGGCCACGTCGACTTCTATCCAGCCGGTGGCTCAAGACAACCCGGGTGTCTCAAGAAATCTATCTTTACAGCCAAAGGTAAACTAATACTTAATATCTTACTTTGCCCCAGTAAAGTTTTATTTTTTGTTAGACTTCTACTGCTCGCACGAGCGAGGAATATTCTACTTTGCCGAGTCAATCAGAACCCCATTCACCTTCCCAAGTTGCCGGTGCACAGACTGGGACAAGTTTACCCGAAATGAGTGCGAATGCACCGGCGAAAACATGGCTTTTATGGGAGAGCATTGCCCAAAAACGTAATTAGAATTATTCTCTTTTAATTGCATTTTACATAATCATTTAATTTTTCAGGAGGCGAGGCAAATACTACCTCAACATCCGCACTTCCAAAACAGGACCTTACGGGTTAGGCCCTCAAACCCAAGTCATTCTACAAAGCATAACCCGTGCTCCAACATTTATCCAGACTGAAACCACCTCAACTTTAGCTTTTAGTCAGGCGAATTACACAAGAAGTGGAGAACAAGATATTCGCATCTTCAATATCCCCACTTATTCTAGCAAAGATTATGCAAAGTATTACAAGGATGATGTTATCACAAAGTTGTTTCCCTTACTAAGCAATTACACTATGACCAAGATATAACTGTAAAATGCACATTTTAATAAAAGGAATAGCCTAGTCTTACCTCGACATAAGAGCAGGGAAAGATGCCAACAGCAGCGTTATGTTCACCTTCATACCAATTCGAATCGACCTTTCTCCGGATGAATATTATGTCTCCTTTTCGGAAAGCCAGCTCCCTAAAAACAAAATGCCAAAATAAGCACTTTCATCAAAACAATGCATATTTTGATTTCTTACCTGTGGTTCTGTGCTGAAAAATTGTACAAAGCTCTAGCCGCCAACCGCGTACTTTCCGGAGTCTTTTCCCTCCTCCACGACGTTTTCGTAGGAAGCTCATCAATTACATCATCATATCTGTTCAGTGGAATCGGCGACTTTTGCGAAGGACTAAAAAGTGAAAGAATTAATTAATTATTATTCCCCTCCTCTACAAATGTCCAAACGTTAAAACAAATCAAATTTGGATTCAGCCTCTTGTTATTGGAATAGTTAAGAGAAATTCGAAACTTGGTTAAATTCAAGCCTTTTTCAACCTCAACACAAAAGTATAAAGCCTATTTGTACCTCAAATTACTGCTCTTTCCATTATTATTATTACTGGACCTACGTAGAGATTTTTCAACAAAACATGCCATTTAAAGAATGAATTTATACATGGCATGCATGAAAGTCAGCATAATTCTAGTAATTGCTGCGTAAAATTAACTAAAAAAACTACAAATATATAGCAAATATCTTACGTAAAATTATCCATATGCCGCCTATCTTGAATGTCTTGAATTTCCTGGAACATCTTCCGCTGTCTTTGTTCCTCATAGAATCGCCTCATCGCAATCTCTTGCCTTCTCCTCAGCTCATCTTCAGGAATAAACTCTTTCTCAACCGCTCTTATGGGGGCCTTGTAGTGAATATTAACTTCGGACTCGGCATATCTGACGGGTGAAGCTGTTGAAACAATTAATAATTTAGTCACTTCATAAAAATGCAATTAAAAAATTTTCTTCATGAATTAGTCATTGAAAGGTTACTCCGTATTATCATTCATAAATAGTGCTAGTGAACCGGCACCGTGTTATTTTCAATTAAATGGTTTGATTTATTGGAATAAAATATTAGCTACGATTAAATCTACTCTGAATAAATATGTGCGTGGTTCTCGGAGTGTTTTTCAATCAATGTGTGTTCTATACACTTTTAATCTTTTAATATTCACTGCTTAAAATTCTAAAGGCAATCGCTGCGTAGCTTTTCTACTTTGCTCTACGGGATAGTCGTAGGAAAAACTAATGAACGTTCACAATAAAAAGGAATAACAACTGAAGAAGGTAAAATGTTCTTGACAGAAAAATAAGACTAAACTAAACTGTGTGGGAATGACAGACAAAACACAAAAACATAAAACGAGAGAAATAATAAAAAATAATTCATCTTTCCAGAGATGAACTTACATGTTGAAGCATTTTCTAGCTGGAGCATTCTACGAGCAACAGCGGCAGTTGCATCTGTAATATTAGCGGGTGCACTACTCTCATCATCTCCCTTAATACCATTCTTACTTCCACTTTCACCAAACTGAGTTTCAATTTGTTGAATTTGACTCTCAATGTCTGTGACATTTGAGTTTGCAACTTCTACTTGTCCGGGCGAGGGAAGACTTTTTATATTTCTACCATAATCCGGAGACTTTGGCGGAGCAGGTCCCACCATTGCCTTGGCATAGTTGAGGGATGCAGACCTCTGCAGCTGGAGCCCGTCACTTTGAGCTTGTCGATATTCTGAATGGATTGAGACAAACCAATTCTCTTCAATTTCCACCGTTAACTCATACTCTTTCTCGTACTCTTCCTCACTCTTACCCACCAAGTAAAACTCTATCTCGTGTTCAGGAAGTAATGCCATGAATACTTTTATTTTGAACTCGTTAGTAGCGGCAGAGGTAGCAGCGATAACCTTTGTCACTCAAATATTTTTTACCCACAATCATGCTGCACATTCAAAATAAGCCCGGAAAAAGACAAGATTTTAGTTTTTATTCCTTTCATATTCTCACGCACACAAAACCACAAGAAATACATTTACATAGAGCCATACAAAGTTGAATAGACGTAGAGTACAGCCTAACCAATTTTCCCCTAATCGTCACCCATAATTCCCCTCCTAAGACTTCTTAAAGCTTTCATGTACAGCGGAAAGAGTATTTTTCTATTTAACATAAGAACTGCTTAATCTACACTTTCAAGAGGCAGATGGGGAGACGGAGGAAATCATCCGAAGAGGATTTTGGATATAGCTTAATCATTAAAATGTACGTATTTATACATCATTTAGAGATCAGCTTTTCTCTTGCTGACATAAGACCGGCAGAAGTTTTACTTCTTAAAGCAATATATTTACATTAAAAATTATTATATACAGTTAGTATTTTAGTACTGTTTAGTTATGATTAAATAACTACTTAAAAAGCAACCTCTAATTACCAACAAGTAACTGTAAAATTATGTAATTCGTCCAAGAAAATTGCACATTTGTCTCGTCTAATCCCACGAAATAATTTCTCATGCAAAAACCCATTCACCCCGGAAAGATAAGCACTTCCTGTGAAAGAGAAGTGATTGTCCTGAACACACACATGCACAACATTAATTTAATCTTGCACCGTTGCACCAGTATTTTCAGTTTCTGCTGTCACGCAATTACTCTTGCCAAATCAGAACATGCATATCTTACAAATAAATCAATCATACTTTAACAATATTTTAATAAAGAATTTTTACAAAGAAAATGGCAATGATTTGATAGCGGATGAAGAAGAAGAGAAGAAATGGAAGAAGAATGCATCACCACCAATCCTGAACAGCATTAAAAAGGTTTATCAGACAGTCGTCTGCAAACCAAGGACTGGCCCTATACCATAATACAAGAAGAGTATGAAATTTCCATTAGATCTCAAAAGATTTGGTGAAAATGTTCCTTCCGTGAAAGTTAAATGCAACTTTTGGCACTTTAAACAACGCCATAATAATAATAGAGTGTAATGCAGTCATTACTCTCCTTCGTTTTAATTTCATCACCTCTGCTTGTTGCTCCTTGCCTCCCTCTTAAAGTCGGGTAATGAACACTTCGATACGTCTGATGGGGCTGACTCAAGTGGGAAGTGGATGAGACATGGAAGCTTTCTGACTTCTGTAATCTCCCCGGTTGATAAGGATGATAATAAGGAGTGCCAGGAGGTGGAGGAACTGGCGGCGCTAACAAATTCGGAGGGAGCGAACTCGGCTGTTGTAGAGACGGATATGAAGAGCCAATTCGGGTATAATATGGATAGTGTTTGGGAGGCTGCTCTATAATTGGCGGTGGTGGAACATACCGATACTTAGGTTGGTGAAGGGCCGGATCAAAATTCCAATTTTTCCCAAGCTCACTAATATTCGGAGGTTGAACCCGGGATTCTAAAATTCTCGGTTGAATACTAGAATAGCTTTCTCTCTGCGATTGGGAACGGACAGGTGTCCCACCTGCTATGGGAGTACTTGTCCTAGCAGGATTCAACTTTGCTCTTCGAGGTGGAGGCGAATAAGGAATGGCAGTGGACGAAGGCGCCGGCGAAGTTGAATGGTAATCCCAGTAATTTCCCGATAAATCAGAGCTATAACAAGAAGTATCAAATTCCATCGATTTTGTAGGACTCTCCAGGAAACAATGCGCTGTTAAAGTAGGCTGACAAATATTTGGAGTGCTACTTGGTTGATAAATTGGCTTCCTGCTTCGCGAACTAAAGTATAGCTCGGGGGAACGGGAGTGGACTGGAGAGCTCTCCTTCCCATCGGGGCGGATCCTATCTCCCTTCTCAAAATAGTCGAGTTTCTCCTTAAAAATATCTGCACTAGCACATCTCCTAGTATGATGAGGAGTATGACCAAGCCCAACTTTCTCTGTTAGTCTTGCAAGGTTTGGATCGGAGCAGAAGAGACAACGGAGCAAGCTTACTTCTGGATGATTATAGAAATACGCCGAATCAAACTCTCCAGCGACGTGGTCCTCAAAGTAATTCTTTAATCTGTCAACCTCCCCCGCATTAATCATCCGGAGTCTTTCTAATCGATCCCGCTCAATTACCTCCCTTTGGACGAGATTCTTTAGAGAGCTATCCTTCTTTAAAAGGAGAGATGCTAGTTTAGAAATAACATTGATATGTGACATATATCTGTTATCAAACGGACGTGGAGAAATCGCCCTTTCTGGAGTGACCGATCTTGATCTCCCTCCCATTACAGCCGGACTTTTCGCTCGAGCCGGAGGAGCTTTAATCTTCACTTCTTTCTTTTCCTTCCCTTCCAATCTTACCCTTTCTGGGTAGCTCTTTGTCTTGATAATTTTCGCTTCTGCTGCTACGATAGGCTCTTTATTATTGTTTGTGTCTTTATGAAAAGTTTCGAAGAAGGAGACCTTGCTTGGCACCCCCTTTGTACAATAGACGGGATAAACTGGACTCTTCCCTTTTGGTCCTTCCTTTCCTTGTTGCTGCTGCTCTTGACATTTTCTCAGAAGCATTTTAGTCGAGACTGGAATATGAATTACTGTCCTCATCGAAGAATCCGACTCTGATTCTCCGGTCGATATTGATCTCACATTTCCTGACACTTCCGCATTCCTCTGCTGGAAATAATTTTCCTGCTCAGCTTTCTCCTTTCTCTTCCTCTCAAAAACTTCTTCACTGATTGTCTTGCTTATTTGCCTTTTAGCTGTCTCAGTCAGCGTCCCATCTACTCCAATATCGCTTTCTGGAGAAGGGGAATTCCTCAAAGGGGGAACCGTTCCCATCCTGCTTGTCCTAACAGTTGGAACTGTATTGTAATGATTGCTTTTGCTTTCACTTCTCCCATCGTCTTTATCCCTTTTTATAATAAGAGTTCCCAATCTCGACTTGATTTTCTCCTTTTGATCATCCGATAACGTAGAGCTCATCGAAAATGCGCGTCGTAGAGCGGGCGTCCGTGTAAAATCTGCGTGTTTATCCCTGTAATAATAATACTCCGAATTTTTCGATAGGGAAGAGGCAACTTCCATATTTAAAGCGACTTCTTTGACACTCGTCCCACGCCAAGCAGTTTTATGGAGGTCGGAAGCTGATGTATTTCTCGATTTTAGCTCTCCTGTCAGTAAGAAATGTCTTAATTCATCAATATTCCACTGCTTACATCTCAACGCAGAATCCCCCTTCCACCTAACTTGTTCGGGGGACTTTGGTCTGAAAAAGAATTCCCTGTTGCGCTGCGCATTCATTAATAAATTCAAAATCGAAGACATTTCCTCCTCAACTCTTAAACGATTCCGGACTTTCCACCAACAATCAAAGTCCAACTGCTTCTCATTACTTAAAACGGGGATGTCATAGAGTGAAGTGGATCTTTCTAGTTGTCCCAACCTCTCCAGACTGGAATAGAGTCTGTGAAGCTGCAAAAATCTGGGGGAACGTTTCCGCGCATGTTGCAACTCGAGAATGTAATTTGTATAAGTATAATCTCTGATTAGCTTTTCTTTCAAGGTGAGACATGAAACGCTTCTCACAATTCTTCCTGGACTTTCACCCTTCTTGTGGGAGCGAGCTGTGCTTCGAACACATTTTGATTGGGGAATGGGTAAGCTTTCGAAAGGATCATGGGCGAGTTTCTCCCTCATAGCAGATGTCTTTGTTTGTCTTACTAGGGGAAGCTGCTTTGTTAAGAAGAGGGATTGCGAAACACGTTTTGTCTCTGTCAGATACGGGGTAAGTGCAGGCAGAGAGCGGAAGGAGAAGAGAGAGGGTCGTTCAAAAGCGGAAATATCACGACGCAACTTTCTCGGCGGAATCGTCCAATATCCTAAAGCCTCCTCTTCCCTCCTGCTTGTCAACGAGCTATACTCCAAATCGGTATGGAGTGATTCCTTTGCGAAAATTTCACTTCCCGAAGCACTTTTTATCTTGGCAGGGGAGGATGAAGCTGCTCTGGATTTCTGCAAAGAATATTTCTCCTTCTCGGGTTTCCCCTCATCTTTGACAGATTTACCCAGAGATTTCCTTTCACCCAGCTTTTTTGGGGGACTTTTGCCCACAACTCCAATCCCTTCACTCTTCCTCTTTATTCCCAGCGTCGTAGCAGATTTTCCACTGCTTCCTAGCATTTTCTCATTAGATCCTGTCTTACTTGGCGTAATATTATGTAAGCTACTATTCGAAATAGATGAAAGGCCCCCGGGGGAAGTTGGTCTAGAGCTACGCGGAGATAAGCAACTCGCATGACGAGAAGCTGCCGGTGACACTTTCCCCACTTTGTGAACTTTTCCCTGTTCAACAAATGAAGTAGAAGGGGAAGAGGAAGCTGTTTTAATTTTTCTCGGAGGCTTAGCGGGAACAGAACCATTTTTGTTGCTGATACTAGCAGTACTTCTGTGGCTATTATTTTCAACTGAAACTTTATCCGAAATCTTGACAGACTTCTGTTTTGATTGCACTGCCCCATTCTTAGCTGGCGTTTTTCCATTCGCTTTCTTCAAACCGGATTTCTTTACTTCGCCCTCCTTCCCTTTCTTCAAGGGAGAGGTCTTGGTCACCTCATATTTAATTGATAAGCGATGTTGTTGATGAGTTGTACCGTTTCCTTGCATAGCTTTCTTTACTTCTCGTGGGGACATTAATTCTGGGGATGAAACTCTCAATTTCTCCACACTCGTCTCTCTCGACCTGATTGGAATTGAGGAGGACCCTGCCCTCCTCAAAGTTTGTGTTGTGGACCGAACAGTATGAATTATTCTCGAAGCATCAATCCCAGAAAGTCCATACCTACTCCGGAATGAATCTGATGGTCGAGGACTCAAATCCGAGTTTGATCTACGAATTTTCTCTTGAATCCTCTCTTGGAGCAATGCTACTGTTGAGTTGGGCGGGGGACTTTTGCAAACAGGACTCCCGGAACGGGAGGTAGATCGACCTCGAGTGAAACTTGGAAGAGATCTCTTCATCTCATCAAATGTTGGCATACTCCGGCTTACTTTAAAGCGGAGGAAATGCAGCCACGAGAATTCTGGAATAAGTTGTTCGAAATGAATAAAGAGTTGGAGCCTCCAAAAGTCTACACAAACTACCCCTCCACCATACTTGAAAAACTTTTGAAAGGTTTACCCCGGTTTCCAATATTCTACGGCTGTAGAAGAAATCTATGATGCACTGCTTGTTCTTGTTGCTGGAGATGGAGAGAAAGGAGAGAGGGCCAGCAAGAGAAAGTGAAAATGTCTACCACGGAATAAGTCATTCCATTGTTTTCAGAGTGCACTGCAGAAACAGAACGGTGCAGATTGTGTCTTATGCAAAATAATGAGTGCAAAACTATTCGAATTTGTGGAAATGCAGGTCAAATTGTACCTTCTTATTTTTGTATAAACTTGTCATTTGTTATTTTGGGTTAGGTTCAATTAATTATATATTTTTTTTATAACCACGTGGGTTAGTATTTCAATTATACTTTCACCAATCTCTGTCAGTACACTCAACCCAGCACCGCCCTTGTTATCATCACCACAAGCACCCTTCAAGGTTAAGAAAAGCTAAGCTTTAAAAGCGGGTAAGCAGTTATGAAAGCGTTTACCTTTAATTAAATTACCCAGTGTGATGAAGAAAAATAATTAAGTGAGTCCAGTTAAATGGACGATGAAAATGTACAGGTGAATGAAAAGAGAGAACATCTTACCTTTCGGCCTTTCTGGCGCAGGCTTCCTTAAACCTTGCAGAGGCACTTCCCCACCCTTTTGGATATCAACGTATAGCTGGCGTTGCTCTGCCGGGCTGAGTGGGGGTGGAGGAGGAGATTTTATTCCTTGATACTCAGGTTCTTCGTCAAGTCTAGCACTGTTTATACCACCTCGTTTCCTAACAATCAAGTTGGAATCACTTTCATAACCTAAGTCCCGCGAACCCAGGGCCCTAAAGACAAAATAAAGCATTGCAGAAACCTGGAAAATAAAATTAAAGTAAAATAGTTTACCATTGCAGCGTTGGTTTATGTTGCCTAATCTGTTTCGCGATAACACAAGAGTTTCCCGGAGTATAATCCTCTATCCTTCCAGGATTGAAACGAATCCCTGAAGGTGGACAGGAATAGGTCGGGGAGAGAATCGAGTTTGGTGTTGATGGGCTAGGTGAGAAGCAATCTGTTGACTCAGAGTATCTTTCACGAAGCTTTCTTCTATCTAGAGTAGCATACCTATTGTAAGCGTATGTATCTGACTCGTAACCTTCCGGTTCTGAATAGTGACCAGCACTGTGTCCCGCACTGTGAAAACGTGGACCTGGAAAATCAATCAATTGCATCAAATTCTCCGCAAATTATTCTCAAATAAATTGTTAAATCTATTTCTACTGTGTCATTTGTATTTTGTCTGATTAGTTTTGGATCGGCACACTTCACTCAACCCTACTGTTAATTACAACAAAAGGGAATTAAAAACGCATATCACCTTTCCGTTTTTTGTACTTGACTGTCAGATAATCTTGGGTCACAATTTCCACAGTTCACATTCATTTTGTGTCAGTTATTGTTCAGGGAAAGGTTCATTTGCAACAGAAAACAGAATTTCACAACAAAATTAACACTGTGCAATTAACATGTTTGCATAAACAATTTAAAGGTGTGACAAGGGAAATGCTTCATATTCACTAGCTTCATCTCAGTGTTTACATAAATGTGTTTGTTTATTCAGTCGAATGTCATAAAGGCGAACTAACCTCTTCTTTGTGGCCTTTCTACATGAAGCGATTCATACATACGTTTGTACCATTGATGTTGCTGTTCACTTTTGATTGCCTGCAAGAACCGGTCTTGTAGCAATCGGAACACCTTCTGGGGTAATAGGACCGATTCCGTCGAACTCGACACCCTTGTCGGTAACCCTTTTCCCTACTTCGCGAGAAAAATAGATTAATTTACTATGATGAGAATTATTAATTTACTTGAAGACTGTGAATGTCAAAAGGTTATACCCGTCGTATTTAAATCTAGCTCAAGTGTCAACCCAACCGGAGAATACTGAACGGGGGTGGGTCTCGATCTGTTATTTTCGGATGATCCTCTTCTTCTTACGGTAGGTGAGCTTTGCTCCAAATAGTGGGCGCCTTTAGGCAGTTGTCCTTCTGCAAGTGGAAACATGACTTAATCAATTCACAACCTTGAACAAGTTTGATTTCACTAGCTTCTGCTTTCTAATTGATTTCAACTGAGCAAATCCCAAGAGAATCCTATAAACAATCCCACTTTGTCATATTTAGACTTGTACAAGTGCCAATTTCTCTCATTCAGGAAACGTCAGTCAATCTCCCCATTTGCAATATTTATCGTTTTCTCTCCCAAGATTATTATTTACAGCTAAAAATACTCATCCTTCCTTTTTACTCCAGATTTTCATTTTTCTTACAACATTTTTACATGCAGACATTCATTTGGGAGTTTTCATTAAAAACTTGAAATGAAATCAATCAATGCAATTCCCAAGTGTATAACTTTCATCGATCGCATCCTCTCAACTTAAATTTTTCATCTCCCCATTTTAATTTCGATATTTTTCATAGAAAGTACACGTGTCTCTCCTTACCTCTAGCTTTCTGCAAAAGTGTGACTGTTGGACTCTGGTATTTTGGCAAGTTGACTGTTGACTGACTACTACTACTTTGATGGTGAGTTGTACTGATCGAGCCGCCAGAGGATTGATAAACAGAGTCGGATCGACTTGAATTATCGTTTTGTTCTGGACTACTGACAACCTCCTTTTGACTAAGCAGAGTTTGCTCTTGTGACGCACTCTGCAAAGGAAAGGAGGATTGACGTGGAGGGGCTGGCGCTTGTTGCTGTTGGAGGCTGGACTGTCTCACTGGCAATTGTGGAGATGAACTTGAACGATCCTAAATTCGTTCGTTAAGTGAATTTATGATAATATTCAATAGATGCAATATTGTCTGGATTTAGAAATTGTATAAATATTTTTTTTACCAATGATAACGTTCTTGGAGTAGAGCTTTTAGGCGATCCAGGCACATTGAAATTAACAGGCCGAAATTTCTTCTGACTTGACGGACTAGGTTGGGCACTTGGAGGGGTCCAAACAGGAGGAATATTTTCAGACCCAGGCTCCAATGCTGGTAAGTCACTACAACTGCTACTAGCTACATTATTGCTAAGTGGTAACACCGGAACTCCAGGGACAGTTCGTTTTGGACTAGCTAAAGCTACTTCCGCCGGTGGTTGAGGTGGCCACACACCTGATCATGACGAATTATCAAGATGGTCCATCAACCGAAACGAAGAACATTTTGGGGGAAAACAAGAATGCACAAAATTATTTCATGCAATTTTTAGAAGTTTAATCGTAAAGTCTAAAAATTTTAGCACAGATAACGCAGTAAATAAATAATAGATTAAACTAAACAATCCCAATTTGCAAAATTACAAGACTGTCACCAACACAGAAAAACTTTCAGCTTCACTCATTCCCTAATTTTTCATAAAGCTTAGCTCCCCACTTTGTGCACACTCAAACAATACTAAACCATGCGATATGAAATTTCAATGAAATCGGCACTGCGAAATTTACGATTGAAACTATTTTTGAATTGTTATCCCGATAACAAAGTACGTCCTTACTTTACTAAAGGCTGATGATTATTGTAGCGATGTCATGCATTTCATACAAAAAACCCAATCGTGAAGCTATCTTTATTACGTTCCGTTTTTACATTGTATGCACTTGTGTTATTATTATAAAAAAAATCAAAATACAAAGGAAAAGACAGAACAGGAAAGGCCATTTTATATAAATGGATCATTCTACGCAAGCGTTATTAGTTCACAGCATATCAACAAATGAAACGGGGGAGACGGAGAACCTGGTTGATGCTGAGCTACATCCCTTGACTTCCGTTGCCTCAAGCTAATACCTTTACCGGACCAACTGGTGGAAATTGACTCGACAAAAAGACAAGAATCTACAACAGGTACATTGTACAGGAGCATGAGAGCCAAAAGGGGGAACTCTTCATTGTTTTAGCTGTTGTGGATAAAGCCACAACTGCCACCTAGCATTCCTCCACATAACTCAATCACAATCA